>QKWP01000011.1:207441-266054 GCA_003550325.1 Gigaspora rosea | reverse complement strand
AAAAAAAATAAATCCAAAAAAAACGAAACCAAAAAAAATTAAAAAAATGAAACCAAAAAAAATAAACTATTATATTCTTTATATTCGCTCATATTCGCTTATATTCGTTTATATTTGCTTATATTTGCTACTTCTTGCAAAGTCCCAGAAAGTTAGGTTGTTTTCTTGCAAAGTTCCAAAAGAAGTAAGGAATAAATAAAATAAAATAAAATTAAAAAAATAAATAAAAAAAAAACAAACAAAAAACAAACAAAAAAAATAACAAAAAAAAACAAAAACGAAAAAAAATAAACTTATATTTCGCCCATATTCGATTATATTCGATTATATTCGTTCATAAAGCGATATTTTATAATCGATATAAAACGATTAAGTGCTATAAATCGATTAATATCTATGTATAAATTTCCTGATGACTATAGTGCTTCTTCTACTAACTCCAGCAAATTTTTTGTTTTTCATTTATGTGAAAATTCGGTACAAGTGATCGTCAGAGAGAGTTTTTTTTTATCTTTATTTTTATTAGGCATTTATACAACTTTACTATATTTAAAAATAAAATTGCATAACCTATAGACTTTGAATATAGAGTTAATACTTCAATTCAGATTTATACTATAATAAAAACATGAAATAATTTATACATCGCACATGCGATGTTGTCACACCTGCTGCAGATCATAAAATCAGATGTAACATAAAATCAAAACAATTAAAATAGCCCACTTTTTTCATAGTTAGAGTTAGGTGAGGTATAGATTGTGTATATGGGCGAAAAAGAAGATTTTATAGTAAAATTTTGCAAGAAATTTTTTTTGTTAAAATCCTAAAAGTAGTTTCATATACTCAATTTTAAGTTATAGACGATTTTTGACAAAACGAACGTTTGTTTTTAAATTTTTGATTGTGTAACATTATACCTGATTTTGAAATTTGATTGGGACGACATATAAGGCGCATCGCATGAGGCGATGAATAAATTTACTCTAAAAACATAATTTGAATTGTAGTATTACATCAGCAAATTTATAATAGTGTAATATTATATAAGGTCTTACGAACTATAATATAAGCAAAATATTTTGTAATATATTTCGAAATATTTCGAAATATCAAATTTTTGAAATATTTTGAAAATAATTTCAAAATATTTCAAAATATATTATAAAATATTTTGAACTCTTTTCAAAATATTTTAGGACTAAAAAACCAAGCTGGATTAGTAGATCTGTAAGGGCAGTGTCATTAATCACCTGATTATTTTTTATCAGAGGCCTACCCCCCTCCCTCTTCCTCAATATATAAATAGTCAGGTTCTTATATATAATTTCAACTTTTTTTACCCCCTCCCCCCCTAAAAAATCACCTGATTTTTGTTACTCCCCTAACCTGAATTGCGTATTCGACTAATTTTTCGAAATAGTTTGAAATAGTTTGATGATGTTTAATTCTGTACTATATGATCAGATTAGATCTTTTGTTTATAATTAGATCTTCTTTTTTGTTTTTTTTCGCTTTTTTGTTTTTATTTCATTTTTTATTTTCATTTTGTTTTTTGTTTTTGTTTCATTTTTTTTGTTCTCATTTTGTTTTTTTTTTAATTTTTTTTTTTAATTTTTTTCATTTTATTTTTATTTCAGCACTTTACAAGAAAACAAACAACGTTTTAAAACCTTGCGCAAGCCAACTCAAACTTTTAACACTTTGCAAAAACACAGCTAGCTAATGTCTCTAGCAATTTCTAAATTTCCAAGAATGCTTTTTTAAAAAAGTAAAGGTTTAGTTAGAAATTTATTTATTTTTTTGTTTGATATAATTTGGTTTTGGTTTTTTTTTTTTTTAAATTTGTTTTATTAATTTATTTTATTCTGGCACTTTGCAAAAATCTTTATTTCCTGGCGCTTTGCAAGAAAACCAACCCAGACTTTTTTAACACTTGCGACTTTTTTGGCATTTTGTAAGAACATTAATTCAGCTTTCGCAATTTTTGAATTTGCAAGAACACGAACTCTTATTTCAGAAAAATGAAGATTTGGGGCTTTGTTTATTTTTTTTTTTTATTAGTTTGCTTTACTTTCTGTTTTTTTTATTGGTTTTTTTTTTATTTAATTTTTATTTTATTTATTCCTGACTTTTTCAACATTTTGCAATTTTTCTAGCACTTTAGTGGCACTTTACAAAAACACCAGGTTTAACTTCTCTAGCATATTGCAAGAATATCTAGACTTTTCTGGCAATTTGCAAAAACACCAACACTTCTGAGAAATGCTTTTTTTATTTTTTTTTTACTTCTTTAAAGTATTTAGAAGAAGAGAGCAAAACGAAGGTTATAGCCAAAACAAAAGAAATAGCCAAAGCAAAACAATAGAAAACAAAGAAGCAAAGATAATAGCTAACTATAGGGTAAATGAAAATAAGTATGTAGGGCTAGATTTTTTAAATAGTAATAGAATTAAATGAGAATAAGTGCAAAAGTAATAATGTAAAAATAATACTATAAAAAATGTATAATAATTAAAATATAATATATAATAAAATATGTAATATTGATTAAAAATATTTAAATATACAAAAATATCTAAACAGAACTCTTTTTAAAGATTCCTCGTACCAACTTTTTCACAACTACTGACCTATGACAACTATTCCTTAATTTGTTATGCAGGCATATTTGCTTGCAAAAATTTAAAATTTTAAACTTTTTAAATAAAACATTAAATATTAATTTTAGCTATATACTTTCTAAATAAAAAATATAATATAGTTTTGTTTTATCAACTTTATTATATAATTTTTTTAAAATTATTAAAAAACTTTGGTGTAATAAAGTTTAAAGTTTTTGCTTTGGAACTTTTACTATAGAATTTTTTCTTAGGTGTTCTCAAATTTTATATGTTCTCATCTATAAAAAAAATTTTCACTTCTAATACAAGTCTTAATTTTTACAAGTAAATCATATAAAGTCAAATAATGAAAGTTGTCATCCTTTATAAAACTACAATATTGTATTAGAAACTATATTTTTAAAACCAATATTTAAAGAATTCGCCAAGATATTGTAAAATATTTTTGGTTAAAAGATTTCTTTAAAATTTAATATTTTCAGCTTATAAGCAACATAAACTTTTTGTCTTATATAATATAAATTTAAATAATTCAAAAATATAATTCTTGTTATTAAATAGGATTAATCATTTTGTAACCGTAGGTTACTGTAACCCGTAACTAAGATCAGGTGTAATGTGACTATCAAAACAACTTTTTTATAAGAATAAACCTGTGCAATTAAGGTTAGGGTTAGCGTGAAGCTAGAAGTTAGAAAAGGCTATAGTATTTCAAAATTTAGCAAGGAATTTTTTTTGTTACAACCTGAAAGGTAGTTTCCTATGTGAAATTTTAAGTTAGAAGCAATTTTTGGCAAAAACAAATATTTGTTTTGTCTTTTTCCAAATGTGTAATATTATACCTTATCTTAGAATTCGATTGGTTGATTGGGATGTGGTTACAGTAACCTCGATTACAAATTTATTAACTCTATTAAATATTATAATACCAAATTTTATTTAAATATTTTAAATAATTAAAAAAATAAATCAGAGATATATTTATAGTAGTGATAGTACCTGGGTAGGGTATCACTCGGGTTATCCGCAGATAGTCAGATATCCGGGTTGTAAACTCAGCTACCTGGATAAACATACCCGGATAATACCAGATAAAATACCTGGATAATACCCGAAAAGTACCTGTACAATAGGAATTTTTTTTTTGGAAAATTAGATCGTCAGGTTATACAAAATGAAAATTTAACTTTGTGTAGCCTAATAGGCGATAGTAAAAATAAGATTTTTAGATACAAAAATTTATAGCCCAATATGACTTTGTGTCTCTATTTGCTAGATATTTATTATTTTTCTTTTTTTTTTTGTTGTTTTTTTTTGCCGGCCTAATGAAATGATAATCACTGATTATCAAAGGCGAAAGTGAGAAAATTTAGTGATCTCTAAATGAATTAGGGCACAAATATCATATGATCTTAATATGTTACGATAATAACCAGCTTATAATTTGTAGCTTTGCCACTATATACTCATAGGGGGCATCCATAAATAACGTTATGTACCCCCTCATAGTAGCGCTTGACCCCTCCTCTACTATATAAAAAAAATTTTCAAAATCCATATGTTTATATATAAAATTTTACAAAAACTTGAATATATTGTGATACAGTGATCCGATTTGGATAATTTAGGTACCATTCGATTCGTCTCAGTGAGACGAATCCAATGATACCAAAATTATTTTATTTGGATTACTGGATCAATAGTTATTCTCAAAAAACTATTGATTTTATAGTCATTTTATAAGAAAACATAATAACCAATAGTATTTGGCCAATAACTTTTAATTCAGTAATCCAAATGAAATGAAATTGGTACCATTTGACTCCTCTCACCGAGCGAATCAAATGGTACCAAAATCATTAAATTTGGACTACTAGATTAGTTTTTAGATGAATTTTTCTAAAAAAATTGCGTTATATTTTTTTGACTCCCTCTACTTAAGAGGAAAATCGTTATATTTTGTCAGACCCTCTCCCCCTCTTGTATAATGTTATTTCTGGATGCCCCCATATACCAGGAACATAGAGATGCTTAATTGGATATATTTATTTCACATATTAATAGGCTATACTTATATGAGCTAGTAATACAGCTGACCTCGGCCCATCAGTCAGGCAGGCGGGCGGGTCGGCCCTTGACCTACATTCCTGCAGGTCAGTCTGGCCGGTATATAGTTAAATTTTTTTCGTCTGATAAAATTTCATTGTATAACTTATAATTATTAGTTAAATCACGTGTATAACATTCTATCCAACTAAAATCAAATAGTTGACTTTTCTAGTTGATATTTATAAATTCAACTAGTCAATTAGGAGTTCTGACTGCTTGCTGATTAAAGCACTGATTATCGATTATAAGTTAGTAAACCACCGTCATACTTATCACTTTGATTTCCAACTATGAGAAAATAACCCGGTAGATCACTGGCCATAAAAGGACCCATCGGACCCTCTTATAACCACTTCCTATTCGCATATAGTAGAACCACTATATATATATGCATTATATGCACTCTTCCTATTATTTGTAATTTATGTAACATTATATGTATGTGTGTGCTTATGATGTGCTGATCATTATATCGACTAATTAAATGCATCTCTGTATAATTTTTTAGCAATTGAAATCTTGCACATGTATCGTGATGTAATTCTGACTATTTTCATATTGAGAAGATCAAATTATAAGACTACTTTGCATTTTTGTTTGACTGAAAGTTTTTTAACAATATGATCAGCCTGGTCGACTGGGCAGATTAATTTCCACAGCTGAGTTAGCCCGAGAATTTGGCATTAGCCCGTATTACTAATAAAGCATACCAGATTTGATATTCATGTTGTCGTATAATAAACCGAAATCAGGTTTTTGAATTATAATATGTTATTTCTTAATTTTCACCGATCGTAGAAATTTGTTAGACTATAGCACTAGGACCCGAACAATATATATAGAGGTTACATTGAAATTTTGGCTAAAAAGGTTACTTTTTTACAAAAATGTTACATTTGAAAAGTGGATATTGGTCAAAAGGTTATATTTAAAAGTGGATAAAAGCTTTTAATGTTATATTATTAAAAGTGGATAAAATTAATAAGTTTTAAATAGGTTGTATTTAAAATTTGGATAAAGAAAAAATTTTTTAAAAAAACCTTTTTTTGAAAAAAATTTTTTTTTAAGAAAAATTTTTTTTTTAAGAAAAATTTTTTTTTGAGAAAAATTTTTTTTTGAGAACTTTTTTTTTGAGAAAAATTTTTTTTAAGAAAAATTTTTTTTTAAGAAAAATTTTTTTTCTTAAAAAATTTTTTTTTAAGAAAAATTTTTTTGAGAAAAAAATTTTTTTGAGAAAAAAATTTTTTTTGAAAAAATTTTTTAAAAAAAAGTATTGTTATATTTAATATTTGGTTAAAATTTATTAAATATTAAAGCTTATATGTAAAATATGGTTAATTAGCTCTAATAAAAAGTGGATAAAAATTTTAAAAAGTTTATATTAAAGCTAATGTAACCTCTATATGTATTGTTCGGGGTCCTATAGCACTACTGTATTTACTATATATTTTATAGGATTTAGGCACAAAAAGGGTTTTTACTAAATTAAAAGTTCGATTTGAACAAAAAAGCAATCTAAAGTAAGAGTATTTAATTAACTTTACCCGGGTATATCAAGTAGGAGTTTATATCCGAATATATCTGTAGATCACCTGGATAACCTGCGGGTTTACCTGTCGGATAACCGGGTAGCATTTTTTTGATCAGGTACCATCACTAATTTATAGTAATTTTACAGGCAAATTTGCCTGCGAACTAGTACAAACTAAGGAATACAATTATTATACTTATACACAACAAAACTTTACTTTGAAGCAACTGTGAACCAGAGTTCCAGATTGAATGTTGAGATAACTGAGATAGAGCTAAAAAAGAGTTCTCCTTTTGGGTTTGACTCTCTGGTAGAAGACTCTGGTACTATAGAAGAAGTAGTAGAGCCGAAAACTCTAAAGTTTTTGACAAAAGGAGTAGAAACATCTGTGGAAACATACTTTTGGTTGAATATAATATTTTGTATAGCATATATATACTCTTTCAGTCCTTTGTAAGTTGGTACTTCCAGTACTTCCTCTTGGTCTTTTCGAATTTCGCCAAAAAGTGGAAAATCTAGCTTACTCTCTCCAGAAGATCAGCAATATTTACACCTTCCAAATTGGAATTGCATCTACCTAATTGGAGTCGATGTTACGAGTGCACATTTTGCTACAATGTAAACAATGAATAACGTGTCAGAGATTTTTATGGAATATTGTAGAAATTTCTTTTCTTTTGTAATTTAGGCGTAGTTTTTTTAGAGTATATTTCTCTGCTTTATAGTTTACATATAATACTTTGGTAGAGTTTCTATACAGTATTATATAATTTTTATGTCACATATTTTTATATATATTTGTTATATATTAGTTTTTTTTCTTTGTCTTTCTCATCTTTCTTCTTTTCTTTTTGTCGTTTTTGGTACTTCGCTTAGGTTTTGTAGTTTCTTCCCCCTTTTTTTTTACTCAACTTTTAAATTTCTTGCTTGTATTTTTTTTCTTTTTGTCTCTGGATTGAAATTACTCCACCATTGAAGCTAGGTGAGGAGGATTTAAGGAAATCAGCAATCTTGGCAAGGCTAAAATCAGCCAATCAGTAATCACAGAGGAGCACATGCAAAGAGTTGCATACCCCTGTAGAAGAAAATTGTTATTGCAGCAGATCGTACTTAGTGGACATTAAATAGCACAAATAAGTTTTTATTAGAGAAAGGAGAGATTTTGGTAGCAGCCACTGTAAACTAAAATTTTGCATACAAAGTTACATAGTCTTCCTAGTTAATAAAAGCAGGATTGCCAAAGGTTAAAAAAAATAAAAATATTTAAATATAATGTATAATAATAATAAATAAAAAATATTGAATCCTTGCGAAATAATACAAAAATTGTAAAAAAGCATGATTATATGAATATGAATATCATTTATTTATTTCTTAAAAAACTTTGAATATTTGCAAATATCTGCAAAATATTGCAAAACAATGCAAAAAAAGATTACAAAATATGCAAAATATTACCTTTTGCAACCCCTATAAGGAGGATAATTAGCATTTTTTTTATTTGATCTATTTCACAATATTACACAATATATTTTGAAATATTTTGAAATAAATACTATAATATAACTGTAATATAACGTAATTTATTACATAATATGCTACATCAATCATAGAGTTCTGACCCAGGTCAATGGGTCAAACAGAAATTCATGAAGGTTTTAAAGTAAATCTTTAAAAGTTGATTTAACGACCTTAATTAAGGCTAATTGTATAGAGAGCAGTATGTTTCCTAAATAATTAAATAGAATTTTTTCGGATTATGTATAGAAAGATTTCTCGACCTTGCTTTTTCATTGTCTACAGAAATATTGAGTTACTGTATTTTAAAAGGCCAATTTTCGGCCATAACCTGTCATAAAGCTGACCTACACAGATCAGATTAGACGACTCGGATAAGAGTTTATTTGGTGAATTGCGCATTTTAGTAGGCTTTTGCTTGTTTTGAATTCTGACCCATTTGACCCGGGTCAGAGCAATTTTTGACCTGTGACCCACCAGGTCGGGTGCCCCGTACGGGTCAGTCGACCCGAGTAATAACTCTAATCAATCGTAAGATTTTTGTTATATTATGGGCTGTAATAATTTACGTAAGATTACATATATATAATGTGCTGATGTAACTTGTATTCAAAGAGGAATTATACACTTAAAAAAGTTGTGTTTAGAAAGATCTTACTATAAGATAATGGCATTTATTTTTAGAAACTTTTTTTTGTTACATTTAAAATTTTTTTAAATATTAATATGTTTTATTAAATTTTATATATAAAATTTATTATGTATTTATTTATTATTTAATAATATATAAATTGTATTATATTCATATATAAAAAAATTTTTTCTAATAAGCTTAAAACTTTGTAAAATTTGGTTAAATTTGATCATTGGCTTCTATTTCTAGAGATCTAATATAACTATAGTGTTCTAAAAAATTTAGAAATCTAAAATTTTTTTATATTATTATTTTTTCTTTTTTTGCTCTTATTTTTTAAAGTTTTTGTTATTTAATATTTACTTTATCTTATATTTTATATAAGTTAATTTACAAAATTTAATAATAAGTTTTGATCAACTGATCTGTTTTAGATGATTTTGCTACCAAAATGTTTGTCTCAATGAGATGATTCTAATAAGCCCTAAATCGTTAAAATCTGATCACAGGATCCCAAGATCATTACAATTTTGTACTATTTTATTAGTAAATTTTAAATTACTATGTAAATATCTTTTATACCAAATAACTTTTGTTTTACTAATCCATTTTGGATAATTTTACTATCAAAATGCTCATTTTGATGAAATGAGCATTTTGATAGTAAAATCATCCAAAACGGATCAGTAAAACAAAAGTTATTTGGTATCAAACATATTTATATAGTAATTTAAAATTTACTAATAAATAGTACAAAATTATAACAATCTTGGGATCTTGTGATCGGATTTTAACAATTTTGAGCTTGTTAGAATTGTCTCATTGAAATGAACATTTTGGTAGCAAAATCATCTAAAACAAATTAGTAGATCAAAACTTATTATCAAATTTGTAAATTAGTCCATATGTTTTTTATAATTGCTTTAAAAGTTACTAGAGTGATAAATATGGTTCTATAGTTATACAAATGATTAATTTTATGCAACATAATATATTCTAACTTATATATTTGTATTCATATGACTTGTTTGAAAAAATTTGTGTTTTATAATGCATTGTAACTAGGATTTAGGGCACAGGAATATAAGATATACTTCTAAGAGTATGCCTTTAGAGCATGTCTATGGCATGCCTTAAGACCAAAAGACATGCCCTTGTTATGTGATATAAAGTATATTTTAATTGGTAATAGAATCAGATAAAAGTAAAAACATAGATACTAAATTAATATATAAGGTTTTTATAAAACTGCAAACTTTATATCAATTACATAATTTAAAAAGTGCATATCAAAGAAACCTATCAAAAAAATTATCTAATCTACAAATAAAAAATAGTAACATTAGTAACATATTATAAAAAAACAATGTTTAAAGGAGAAACAAACAAATAATATTGTAGTACAGTTTCAGGTAAGTTGAGATTGGCAAGATTTACTAACAACATATAATTCTGAACCTATGATTTAGTATTAAATAATAAAAAAAACATTTATAAAGTTTTTATATAATTAATTACCTACTCTTATATGTCTTGAGTTTCAGAAAAAAAATAATATCTAAATAGCTGGGCTATTTCAAAGAAACTTACAACCAAAACTTTTACTAATCAAATATACAATATATAAAATTTATATGATTTACATATAAATATAAAATGATAATCTTTGTACCACTTAGGGACCCTAGTTTTATGCGATGCGATGCGATGCGCATAATGAGCCAATTTTTAGCATCGCATATGCGAAGCATAATTTGGCCCAAATCGCATAATAGTAAATAGTGCCTGTGATTGATCATTTTTAATATAAAAAATTTTGAGCGCAATTTTTTTTATATATGTTGTCGATCCTTGCATCAGATGATACCCGGCCTAAATTAGATTAGTGTTGGGGTAAAATTACGACAAATTTAGCAGTTAGTTTAGGCCAGTTGTTGCCGATCATTTAATGCTGGTCAATTGATAGTCATTTGATTCAATCTGACGCAAGTTTTAATCTGAGGCACAACATATATATACATTCAAAATTCTGAAAGAAATTGACCAATCCAGATTGAGTATATTTATCACGTGGTTAATAGTAAAAAAAATCGCATAATTTAACATAATTTTACGATCGTTTCGCATAATTCTGAACGTAAAGCATTAGCCGCATAATTTGAACCAATCGCATCGCATAATTTGCATTTTATTTCGCATCGCACTAGGGACCCTATCTCACGATCTGTATGACTTTCATAAGACACGAGGGTAAATATACAGTTATATGAAGCTAATACAATATTTGCATTTTTTTTATTTTATTTACTTATAAAACTCTTATTTATAAACGTTTAGGTTATAAGAGATGCGTTTTGTTAGCTATAGTTTGAATATGAAAATACATTATTATTAATATTAAAGATTATAACGTTGATATTTAATCAGCAATCATATTTGATGAAGATCATCTGACATGATAGCCAATTAAAAAGAAGTTCATGAGAGTGAATCAGGTTTTATTTGCAAATTTTTTTTTTTTACTTAGGAGATGCCATAGCTTCATGACGGTCCAGACATTGGCGGTGAAGTTATGAATTGCTTGAGGCTAACAACTGTCCATGACGGTCCAGACATTGGCGGTGACGGTTGATCCACTAACTTTGCTGAAGTTCCTCGCGACGGTCCAGACATTGGCGGTGAGACCTTCCCTTTGTATCTTTAGATACTTAGGAGACGTCATAGCTTCATGACGGTCCAGACATTGGCGGTGAAGTTATGAGTTAGTGGATATCCAAGTTATCTCTTGGTAGCCTCTTTGCTTAAGAGAAAAATTCTCCAAAAAACGTCAAAATACATTCAGTGTTTGGAACCTATGACCGAGCGGAGTTGCTTTGTTAAGTGAGATCTGGCAGTGTTAGAGTAACGCAATTACTAATAGATTTTTTTTCTGGCGAGTTTTTTAGATCTAGCGAATAAACGGTATAAAATAAACGATTTTTTGTTTCTTGTTGGGTGGGTTATAATATTTTTTTCGTGCAATTTTTTTTTACCCGGTCATAATTATTTCTTAAAGTAATGTAACATTTTATCTAACAAAGACTATAAATCGATTTTTTACTTACTACGATTTTTATATTTAGGTACGAATAATGAGTAGTGATAAAAAAAACCACCCCAAGACTAATAATAGTAATGCCTCCAAGACCAATGATAGTAATGTCCCCACGACTAATGATTCTAACGCCTCCAAGACCAACAAAAGTGATGCCCCCAAGACCGATGATAGCAACGCCCCCAAAACTGACAAAAATTGTGGTAGGTAAAATTCTGCCTTTACAAATATTTGGAAATTTAAAAGAATATTAATTTTTTTTATTTGTTAAATCAGATCATTCAAGCTATGACTTTGATGAAAATATTTTTCAATCAGAAACATATATGTATGATGATGTGAAATGGTGTTTAAGACATATTGATTATATTGATTCAATTCGTGGGGATTGCCCACTAAGGAACTTTTTTGATTATGATTAAAATTTGTATATTGTTGTCTCGGCAACAATTTTTATTAAATAAAGAGAGGGGTCCAGTGGGCTCCCATTTTTTTATTTTTACGTGGCTATTATCACCATCTATTATTATTTTTGCTGTTACATTTATCAAGAATTGTTTTTAAAAGTTCTTGATCATATGCAAGTTAATATACATCGATAACGATACAATACAATAACGATCTAGCAACGATCTAGTAACGATCTAGTAACGATTTAATAACAACATAGTGGCTATATAATAGATACATAATAACTGTGGGACAACTACGGGATTTTTTTGTATTATTTTTATAATAGGTATATATTAACTACGGGATAACTGTGGGATTTTTTTGCTGACGGCAGTCACATAGTGGCATAATTATGAATTGTCAGAGATTCGAAGTTTTGCTTCCTCTCTTACAGAATTTTCACACTCACATCGCTTATATATTCCATTCGCTACTTTTTTTCATGTTTTTCAATATAGGTGTGAATGATGATTGCATTCGTCACAAACCTTACACCCATGCTTCCATCCTCTAAAGATATGCCACTTTTCGATGTAATTTTTCCTGTTTTTATATGCGTTCTGATTTTTCATTTTGATATATTAACGTAACTAAAATTTCTTTGCAAAAAATCAATGTGCCATGATCCATTATTTCAAAAAATGGCACTTTATACCTGTGCCCCGTATCATAAATAAATTATGCATAGAGTCATAACATAGGTTGTACAATAAGTCAAAAACTAGTGTTAGGGGCCCGGGCGTTGCCACGGGCTAGTGGTTTTAATTTTTTTTTATTAGGATTCAAAATGAACCCGATTTTGGTTCAAATGAACCCGGCCTTGGTTCAAATGAACCCGATATTGGTTCAAATGACACGATCTTGGTTCAAATGAACCCGATCTTAGTTCAAAAGAACCCGATCTTGGTTCAAAATGAACCCGATCTTGGTTCAAATGAACCCGATTTGAACCTTCATTTGAACCCCACCCGACCCGGTCCGGCGGAGTATGAATTTTTGTGTAACCCACCATTTTCGTGGGAACAAAAAAGCCGACCTCTTTTTTTGGTCGGAGTTTGAAAAAATTCTGGGGCAGTAACCCAATCTTGGTTCATGAACCCGATCTTGGTTCAAAAGAACCCGATCCGAACCCGGTCGGTCGGAGTGTGAATTTTTACCCATCCATTTTCGTGGGAACACGAAATCCGACCTCTATTTTTGGTCGGAGTTTGAAAATTTTTCAGGGTCAGTGACCTGAGTACGAATTTTTTCAAGGGTGGGTGGGTGGGGGAGGTGGATGGTAAGATTTTTGAAGAATTTTTTTACGTGAGGACCTCATAAAAATTCAAGGGTCCTCACTATCATTACTAGGGTTGCATCAGTCCGGTCCGGTCCTGTCCCTAAGAGGACCATTATCTACAGGTAAGAACGTCCCAAATATGGGGGTCGTCTAAAGCGGGGCAAATTCACGTGATCACAGCCAATCAAATTACAGAATTTTGATGATCGCTGGCGAAGCAAAAAACGAAAAACCTAAAAAATACAAAAAACGGCAGTCTAAACCTACCTCAGGTAGGCTAAGTAAAAATATCGGGAAGGCAATTTTGCTTATATATAACTATCTAAACCCAACCTAACCCTAATATAAGATGACACTAACCCTAAAGTTAATCGAGAAAATTATTAAGAAATATGAGTTGCCCCCGCTTTAGACGTCCCCCAAATATGGAAACCATGGTTTGACTCAGGACCGATGATCTGCATGTCGATTCAGCCAATCAAAATTGCGAATTTTTGACTATAGGAAATGATGAAAATGTGTGGTCACAAAAAAGGCAAATTTATTAATTTGTAATTCCATATTACAATCTTCATGACGAATCAAAAAGACAAATTTATTAATTTGTATTTATTTAAAGGAATGTATTAAATTTTTTTTTAAAATAAAAACACGCAATTTTTAGCATTCAAAAACGTCTTTTTTGCATTTTCTAACAAATTATCTTCTATTTCCATTTCACCTGCCACTGCTTCAGCATCATCTAATTCATCATCACCAGTACCTTCATCCTGTTCTACAATAAATTCATTTTCACCTAAATCTTTCGTCATACTTACCTTTAATGATTCGACATTAATTCTAATTTCATTCTTAAGATATTCTAAACAAATTAAACACTTAAAATTGCATCTCCGTAAACAATTGCTATGATAGCCATGCCCACACGAAAGAACAATACCGTTGTCAGAACAGTTAGTATAACTAGTACAATCGCAGTGTAAAAAATCACATAAGATGCTTGTATACGGTTTTCTAGGAGTAACGAAACCCCTTGGAAGGTGACGATCGGTTATTTTATAACCTAAAGAAGGCAACTTATATGTATTAATACTATCGTCAGACGAACTAATTATCAAAGGATACAGATGCCGTGCTTCGTACATCTTCGTAAATATTTTTAAAAGTAACGTGGCACACTTTCGGGATAGCGTGTGTAATTGCTTGGGTTTGTAAGGATACTTCATAGAATTTACAAAATATTGACAAAAGGTATTATCTTCTCGATTTTGAAACATAAAACGCGCCTCTTTCTGCAATTGATCTGCCGTAAAAAATTTAGCCGTACGTCGTCGAATGATACTATGAACTGTTTCTACAGGACAATCACTTAAAGACGCGAGATGATTAGGGATCATATTCGTTATGAGGTGATTTGTTTCAGTCCAAAAAAATATATCAGAAAAAAACATTAACGGGGCACGTTTATAATTTCTTCGATCAAATCGAAGAAATAAATCCGTCCAACAACGTAAACAGGCTTCTTCATAAGCAGCCCAGTCACCTTCTCGATGGTGTACTGCGTAAACGTCGAGAACTAGAGAAATTAGATTGCCTAAAAGATCGGTTAAGTATAAAAATTTAATGTTTTTGCATGTATGACCAAACTTTGAATAAACAATGTTGGATATTTCAAGCCATGCCACACGCATAAGATAGAGAATTAGATCAATTCTCCATGATCGTGGCTTTTTACCAAGATTCTTCTTTTTTCCAAATATGCCCTTGTAAATATCATTAAATAGAAGTGAATTTTGTTTAAAAACAAGTTCACGACTATTTAAAGACACATGAAGGGGGCCCATAATTGGCAAGAACGACGTGACAAACGAAGGAATAACCTCATTGTCAAGAAGAAGCCGGTGCGCAATAGCTTTGCGAATAAAAAACTGCCCGGGCCAATCCGCGATGATAGGGATAATGTGATTAGAAAGATACTCCTGCATCGATTCTTGGTTATATACAATTTGAAGGGCTTTTGTATAATCTTCGACCCCTTTTAAATTGCCTCCAACAAAATCAAAAATGATAGCATTTTGTATATGTCGGTCGTTCTTTTTTTCTACTAACCTATCATTATAACTGTGTAAGGTTAGTTTTTCAATGAGATCATTATCGGAATGCTCGCCTCTATAATTTTGACAGCGTTCGTGATAAGGAATACCAAGGGTGGTAATAAACCGTTCACCAAGGTGCTTTATTATCAACTCACTATCAATAAACTTTGAATTGAGCACCCCGTTACGTGGAATTAGCGCCGTAAAGCATGGATTTGCCACAATTGTTGCCATGTGTGCTGGACGAGATGTGCTTGTAGAATCGGACTGCCGTGGAACATGAATATTGTAATAGTCGTCAATATTCAGAACAAAAGCTTTGTCCAAATACTTAGAAAGAGCGTTTTCTACATATTTCTTATGGCTGTCGGCAATATATTTTTTTTTTGGTCTACTGCTCTTGACGTTGTAGACACACCGAGATTTGCTAACATATCTATGCCTTCATTACTCATACCTACAGAATCCAAATAATACGCTACATCGAACTTAAAGGAATTAATTTTTGTATTATTTAAAGATGCAAGAAGATAACAAATATGAAGAATTAACTTCTGAATACGATTCATGGTTTTCTCACCGCGCTCAAGTGGCCTAGCTGCTAAATAAAGTTGATCGAGAAAATTTTCTAAACACTTATTTGCTTGAAATACCTCTCGCAATTCGTCATATGAATAAATAGGACCTTCCTTCTTTATATGCTCTCTTTCGTAAAAAATTCTTGCCATTGCTTTAATAGTCTCTATGAGATCAACCATACTTACATCCTCATTCGTTATATCTTCCATTGTAGTTCCTATATCTTTATATGCAACGTTTATTTTTCCAGGTATAGTTTCAACTTCCCCAACTGAGATTCTTACCCGTTTGGCTTCTCTTCTTAATTTTTGTAAGGGATTTTCTACAAAATTCATATAACAAGTATGACATAACTTACTACCTTTCACCCACTTTTCTTTAATTAAATTATTATTTTCCGCTTCCTCCCACTTTTTGTCCTTCAAAGAGCGAAAAATAGCTGGCCCAGCGGTTCCACAATTCATGCAACACTTAGAGTCAGCCATTATTTTTACTAAGCGAATTTAATACGAAGGTCGAATAATTTAGAATGATTTAGCTGAAATTCTTATAGAATGGCACGAAAACTTCAGATTTTACTTAAGATGCTTTGTGGGTTCACAGAAGAGATAATCTACCCGAGCTTCCGAAAAAAGTATTGTAAAACGTATAAAAAAAAACTTTATTAATTGTGTAATGACCTACAAAATCAGGGCATTTGGGACCTTCTTACCTCGACCGTTATCATAGTGTTTACGGTCCCAGTCCGGTCCAGTCCTTCGGTCCCATAAAGGTCCTTTAATAATTACGTCAATCTTAATGCATAAGATTTTATTGGCCAAAAATGACGTAATTTTTACTGTCAGATGTAAACAAACATCATATGATCTACGTTACACCTGATCAAGAAATTTGATTGGGTGATATGAATATCACAGTTATGTTTACAAGGACCGGTCCCAGGACCGGTCCTTTAATGGTCCCACGGTCATTATCGGTCCCAGTCCGGGACCGGTCCTGGACCAGTCTTTTTTAGGACCGATGCATCCCTAATTATTACTAATCATATAAACAAAAGTACAGCAAAAAAAAAATAGTGACGCAGGTTCGCGCCTTAGAAGGGGTAGACTAGTGTTAGGGGCCTGGGCGTTGCCACAGGCTAGTGGGTTTAATTTTTTTTATTAGGATTCAAAATGAACCCGATCTTGGTTCAAATAAACCCGGTCTTGGTTCAAATGAACCCGATATTGGTTCAAATGAACCTGATCTTGATTCAAATGAACCCGATCTTGATTCATTTGAACCTGATCTTCGTCTTGAACCCGATCTTGGGTGCACTTGAACCCGATCATGATTAAATGAACCCGATCTGACCCAGTCCGGTGGAGTTTGAATTTTTGTGTAACCCACCATTTTCGTGGGAACAAAAAACCTGACCTCTATTTTTGGTCGGAGTTTGAAAAAATTCTGGAGCAATAAACCGATCTTGGGGCGAATGACCCGATCTTGGTACATAAACCTGATCTTGGTTCAAAAGAACCTGATCCGAACTTGGATCGTTGGAGTTTGAATTTTTGTGTAACCCACCCATTTTTGTGGGAACATGAAAGCCGACCTCTATTTTTGGTCAGAGTTTGAAAAAATCTTATGGGTCAGTACCCGTGTAAGAATTTTTTCAAGGGTGGGTGGGTGGCGGAGGTGGAGGGTAAGAGTTTTGAAGAATTTTTTTACGTGAGGACCTCTTAAAAATTTAAGGGTCCTCACTATCACTACTAAACTCATATAAACAAAGCGCAGCAAAGTTTAAATAGTGACCCAGAACTGCGGCTTAGATGTAGTAGACTAGTGTTAGAACCCAGGCGTTGCTCCGGTTTGAAGTTTTTAACTGTTTTTAATTTTAGTGTTTAATTGTATTTTATTCTAGGTTTTTAATTATTAAATTAAAAAATATATATATTTAAAATAATAAAAAATGATCCTTAGGTCTCAAGATTATTATTAGATATAATGATTGTTAGATTAAAGTTATATATATGATAACCTCATCCCAAAGCTCAACATAATGAAAACTGATCCTAACCCTAACCATTAGGTCTCAAGATTATTATTAGGCCTCATGATTGTTAGTTTAAGTTATATATATCGATACCCCCTCCCAAAGCTCAACATAATGAAACTGACCCTAAACCTAACCTATAGGCCTTATGATTATTTTAGGCCTCATGATTATTAGATTAAAGGTTTATATTATTTTTATTAATTATAAATATAAATTAAATAATAATATAATAATACTTTTAAAACTAATTACAACTATTTACAAACTAATTAAATAATATAACAATACTTTTAAAATTATATACAAATTAAATTAAGAATAATAATACTTTTAGAAACTATATACAAATTAAATTAATTATAAAATACTTTTAAAACTATATACAAATTAAATAATAATAATATAGTACTTTTAAAAATTATATACAAATTAGATTAATTAAATAAAAATACTTTTAAACTATTTACAAAATATATACAAATTCTAAAATATCTAATATATACAAAATTTATACAAAATATATACAAATCTATAATCTATAAAATATATACAAAATTATTCATCAAAAACTTCTCTATATACAACATTTCTAGTATATACACCCTCTTTTCCTTCTACATGCCCATTCTTAACCAAAACTTTAATATTATCTTTTGACTGAACTCTTGACAAAGCTATATATAATTGCCCATGTGAAAAGACAGGTTTGGGCAAATTTAATCCCATAATAGGAATTGTTTGACCTTGAGCCTTGTTAATTGTCATTGCAAAAAATAATCTAATTGGAAATTGTCTCCTTACAAATTGAAATGGAAGATCAGAATCAGCTGATGTTAATCTTAGTCGAGGTATAAAAACTCTTTTTCCTTTGTTGACTCCTGTTATAATTTCAGCATCTAAAACAAATTTATAACAATTTTTGATCATTAGCCTTGTACCATTACATAATCCTTCAGATGGATCAAGATTACGTAAAAGAATAACAGGTACATCTTTTTTTAGTATTAAATAATATGATGGCATTCCACTTGGTGTTAAAGTATTTAAAAATTCAGTGGAATAAAGACTTTGATCAACTTGATCTTTATCTTTAACTGAATCAGCAGATAAGTATTCAAATTCCTCAGTATCAGGAATTTTTTAAGTATTTGTTGATTAATGTCCTCAACATCTACATTTTTTGTTGTAAGAATTGCTCTATCTCTAATATAGTCAGATTTTTGATAATTTGTAGTAATAACAGTAAAGGTCTCTGATATTAAATCATCAATATCTTCACTATCCAAGACTATATTATTAGGCAATCTTATATAATCTTCACCAATATCAGAATGTGTTGTTACTTTTCCTTCACCAAACTGTAATAAAAAGTCAACAAAGTTTTTTTGTTCAATATCATCTTGTTGTTGAACTCTTATATTAATAGTTAATTGCATGGTTTTAACATTTTTCCAAAGATATGAAGACTTTAAGCATGCATCAACTATTTGTGGACGTGTACCTCGAACTACTATAGGTAATATTTGTCTAAAATCTCTACCAAGAACCATAATCTTCCCTTCAAAAGGTAAATCAGTATCTGTTAAATCTCTAAAAGTTCTGTCAACAGCTTTAAAAGCAAATTTATTCATCATTGGTGCTTCATCCCACAAAATGGCTTTAGCAGTTTGAATTAATTTGGCTAATTCAGATTGCTTTTCAATATTTAAAGTAGAATCATGATCTACTTTTAATTGAATTTTTAATCTTGAATGAGCAGTTCTTCCACTACTCATTAATAAGGCAGCAATTCCTGATGATGCTATAGCAATTGCAATTCCATTTAAATGTTTTTTTGATCTTATATAAGCCAAGATCAAATTATACAAAAATATTTTTCCAGTTCCTCTAGGGCCATCAACAAAAAATAAACTTTGTTCAAGTTCACCATTAATTGCTTTTATAATTTCTTCATATATTTTTTTTTGATCTTTATTTAAACTTTTTTCATTTAATAAAGTTTTTTCAATTTTATTTTGATCAAAATTTTGTTTTTCAGCAATTAATGTTGATGATCTTCTTCTAATAAATCATAATTTATAATTGGAAGACCTGGAAAATCTGAAAGAGCCATTCCATTTTGAATCAAATATTTTTCAATAAGCACCATTGCTTTTGTAATAGCTAAATCTTTTTCATCCTTTTGAAAGATAAAATCTTCAATCAGATGATCAAGAAATTTTTCCCAAAGATCTTTTATATTTGCTAGTTGACAGTAAACTAATAGAAAAGCAAATAAATGTCTTAGTTGGGAAGGTATATTGTATTTGGCAGCTTCTGCAATGCAAGCATCATATTCATTATCATCATCAACCAAACCAAGTTGAAATGCTACATCTTTATATGAATCATATTTTATACCATTTAAAATTTTTAAATCATCAAATGATTTAACACCACTTACTACATTTAATATTATTCTTAAATAAAATCTCTCTGTATTTTTTGGATTAATAAAATACATTCGAGAAATTACTTTATTACCACCTTGTTTTCTTTTTTGCCAGTTTTTAGTTTTTTTATTTCAAGTAAAGTGCTTTGGAATTTGCATATATCTCAAAGATTGAATAAATTCATTATCAGGATTATCTTTACAAAGTTCAAAATATCTTGTTACTTTGTATGTTTTTACTTATCAAGATCTTTTGATGATAAAGTTTTTAATTTATAAAGAACTTTTTGTTGATCTTGCAAATGTATTGGAAGTCTTACAACAGTATGAGATCATTCTTGTAAACCAAAATCAAATAACCTCCATATTCCATCAGATGCAGAAACATATCTTGCATTTATAAATTTTTCAATTTCATCATTTGGATTCCTTAAAGATATTAAAACTCTATCCTGTCCCTTATATACATATTTGTAAAGATATTTTATAGATTTAATGCTTGAACATATCTCTACATTAAGGTGACAGTTATATTTTTGACTTAAATATGGATTATAAAGAACAATCCATCTATTGTCAATATCAATTGATGCTCCATGTTTTTTAATAATTCTTGAATTTTGTCTTCTTCTATAGATAGGGTATCCAGAATTATTTGTAGAAGTTTTAGCAGTAAATTCTCTTAGATAATATTTACTGTATTTTCCATCAATCATACATGGAGATAATGGATTAATATCTTTTCCACAGGGTCCATGAATTATGTTTCTGCTAACTATTTCATATAGTTTTGGTTGATATTTTTGATCAGAAATTTCAGCAGATATGATTTGATCAAAATCTTCAGGAGTTTGTGGTTTAGCTTCAGGTGCCAATATAAGTAATATATGAGAATGTGGCAACCCTGTTTTTTGAAATTCAATTACATAACAATATGCAATAACTTTTTCTAAAACAGATTTTACAGTTAAATCTTTGATTATTGCATCTAATTTCAATCTAAAAACTCTTGCTATCAAATCTGGCCTATCAGCAGCAGTTTGATTTTCTAAAAGTTCATTTTCAATTTCAGGCCATTTTGGATTACATGTCACTGTTATAAACAGATCAGGTTTTCCAAATTGTCTAACAATTGCCATTGAATCTTGATACAATTGTTGATAATATCTTGTAGATCCTGTAAAACTTGATGACAAAATTACTTTTTTCCAACATTTTCTGCATTGACTTCTTCAGCATTTTCATTAGAAATCATATCTTTTAATCCTGTATAGATTTCTAATCTTAAATCTTCTTGATGCTTTTTTTGCCAACTTATATTGTTTGATTCCCATTTTACAAATTGATCTACTATCAGGCATAGGACATGTCCCATTCATTGCTTTTTATAATTAAAATTTTTAAAAAAACATATGAATTTACTATATAACTTTGAGCTAAGATCTTCATCAATCTAACTTATTAACTTAAAATTAAATTTTACAATTATATAGAACAAGAAAAAAAGAAAAAATTGAGCTTAAAAATTGAATTAAAATTTTGCCAATTTTGCACAAAACGAAAATGTAACTTTTCCAAAAACAAATATTTTCTAATTTTAAGATGATGAGTATATGTAAAATCATGACCTGAACAACTTTGCTTAGTCGACTAAAGTGGGTTACCTTGTAAGAAAAATGGGTTATCTATGTACTAAAGTTAAAAATTTTGAGGTTTAAATATAAAACTTTTTTTTGATTAGGTAACCTACTTCGGGCGCTTAAGCAAAGTTGTTCGGCACGTGATTCTACTTGATTTAAAGCTACCGCGCGTTTTTTAGTAAAAGGTCTGAAAAAAACGCTAGCAGTCTTAGATTGAGTAGAATCACGTGGCGAACAACTTTGCTTAAGCGCCCGAAGTAGGTTACCTAATCAAAAAAAACCATTTTATATTTAAAACTCAAAATTTTTAACTTTAGTACATAGATAACCCATTTTTCTTACAAGGTAACCTACTTTAGTCGACTAAGCAAAGTTGTTCAGGTCATGATTTTACATATACTCATCATCTTAAAATTAGAAAATATTTGTTTTTGGCAAAGTTACATTTTCGTTTTGTGCAAAATTGGCAAAATTTTAATTCAATTTTTAAGTTCAATTTTTTCTTCTTTTCTTGTTCTATATAATTGTAAAATTTAATTTTAAGTTAATAAGTTAGATTGATGAAGATCTTAGCTCAAAGTTATATAGTAAATTTATATGTTTTTTTAAAAATTTTAATTATAAAAAGCAACGAATGGGACATGTCCTATGCCTGCTATATACTGTTGAAATAATCGGCCTGAAAGATGTATAATACTATCTTCTTTGTTTGAGTTTTTAATCATAAATTTATAAACTGCAAACTCCCTAAGAGATATTGTTAATCCTTTTTTCTTTTTTTGTTGAATCTTTGATAATGTTTTATCATTATCATCACCATTATTATTATCTTTATTATTATCATTATCATTATCAGGTTCAATAACTTCAATAACTTCTTTGCTTTTTCCTTTATCAACCTTTCTTTTTTTCTTTTGAGGTTTATCATTATTATCATCATTATCAGAAATGTTTTCAGGTTCAACTTCTTTAATTTCTGTTTGTTTTCCTTTTCCTTTATCAACTTTTCTTTTTCTTTTAGATCCTTCATTACCTTTTTCACTTGTTTCATCAATACTCATGAAACTTGTAGCGGATCTAAGAGTTGAACCTTCAAATGTTTGAGATAACCCTGTATGACTTTCAGAACTTGCTTGTGATAAAGTTCTATAGTCAATAGAAATAGATTTTCCTGCTTGGGGTTCATATTCTTCATTTTCAAGAATCATTGTTTCATCTTGTTGTATTTCTGTTTGTTGTTGGACTTCTTCTTGAACTTCTTGCTGAACTTCTTGTTGCCCTTCTTGTTAAATATTTTGTTTGGCTTGTTGTATAAAAACATCAAGCTTTTTTTGCCAAAATTCTTGAGATGGTGCGCTTGATGTTTCACTACTTGCCAAACTTGCCAATTCTGCAATAACTTGATCAACAACTTGATCAGCAATTTGTCCATAATAATTTTCATCATCATTATCATTATTATTAAAATCATTATCATATTCTTCTTCTTCTTCATTAATGATTTGTTCTAGTCCAACAATTTCTTCTGCTACAACATCTTTTTTTAATATTTCTCTATGCCAACCATATTCTCCATTAGGGAATAGCAAAGGATATTGTAAAGGATCATATGCACCATGTAATTCAGATATTCTTGTAAATGTATTATCAAGTCTCTTAATAAGAATATCTCTAGGTTGTGTTGTTGGTTCATTGTCACAATACATTGCAGCTACTTCTGAAGCTGCTAGTGCATTATATAGTCTCATATCCCTGCTATGAATATTATATATTGCTATATGCAATACTTGCTTATTTTCATTTTCTATTTCATGATTCTTTGCATTTTTATAAAATTCTATAAAAGGATTTAAAGAATATAATTCCTTTTGAATTTCTTTCAACAGATTAAAATTTAATTGTTTTTTCATTATTTTATGTCTTCTGTTGAGTTGATTTTCCAAATTATCAGAATCATAAAAATAAATTTGGGAGAATTTTGGTTGTTCTCCTTCATTTGGCATAAAAGAACTAATTTTATGGTATAATGTTCTTTGAATTCTATAAGTATAAACCCCTTCTCTGGCATTTGCAAGATTCTTATCTAGATTTGTACCAATTGATGTAAAAGCAAATAATTGATTATATGCTCTTATTTGTGTAACAAATAGTATATTAGATTCAGAATCTTTTTCAGTAAGCAATTTTTTAATTGCTATTGGTGGTGGTGGAAGTGGTGCTAGCATAACTTGTCCATTCATGCAGTATAGTCCTGGTTTTTCTTGCCTCCATTTTAAAGCCCCACAATGTTTACAAATAATGTCCATTCCTCCCAATATATGGGGTGAGTCAGTAGAAAAGGGACAAATTTATCTAATAAATTTGTCCTTTTTCTACTGACTCACCCCTATATGCCTTCCCTCTATAACATTCTCCTCTTCTATCTCTTCTTTCTTCTCCTTTTCCTTCTCCTCTTCCTTCTCCTCTTCTATTCTTTCTTCTTCTTCAATATCTTCCATTTCCTCCATTTCTTCCTCTATTTCTTCTACTTCCTCCATCTCTTCTTCTACCTCCTTTTCTTCTTCTACCTCCCCTCCTCTTCTACCTCCATTTCTTTTTCTATCTCTTCATCATATTCATCTAAACTACAATGTCCTATTTTATAAAATTGTTTATATTGCTCTTTTTTCTTTTCTTTATATTTTTTCTTCATATATTCTCTATTTTTTTTATTTACTTCTTCTTTTTTCTCAGTACTCATAGATGCTTTAGACTTCTGCTTTCTCAATCTAGTAGCTTCTTTTGTTTTTGTTTTTGTTCTTGTTCTTGATGCTACAGGCAGATTTGCTTTAGATTGAGACCTGGTTCTTGAAGCAGGTTCTGTTACTGAAGGTGTAGAAGCTTTTTTTTGCTTTGCAATGAATTTACTCTTTGCAGCTCTTATTCTGCTTTTTCTCTTTTTTTTTCTTTTTTAGTTTCACCTCCTTCAGGTACAGGATATCTATCTAATATTTCCTGAGGTGTAGGTAAGATTTCTTTTCCTTTTCTTTTTCCTTTTTCTGACATTTTCTATCTTATAAAAAAAAATTAAAAAAATAATAAATATTAATTATTTTAATATATATATTTTTTAAATAATACAAAGTATTTATTAAAAAAAATAATAGAAATTCTTAAAATTTTTTATTTTTTAATTATAAATTTTTACCTGCTTTACTTGTTTTTAAATTTTAGATTTAAAAAGTTATTATCTTATTTTCTAATATTTTAATGAAAATTTTATTAAACTTACTGTTTATTGTTTTTTAATTTGTCTAATATATTGACTAAAATCTGTTAAAATAATAAATTGTTAGTTAAAAAATTTGTTTTGATAAAAAAGTAGATTTTTTTTTAAAAAAAAANTAATTTGTCTAATATATTGACTAAAATCTGTTAAAATAATAAATTGTTAGTAAAAAAATTTGTTTTGATAAAAAAGTAGATTTTTTTTTAAAAAAAAAAGAAAAAAAATTAAAAAATTCTTTTACAAAAAACAAAAACCCGTATAAAGGTGAAAACGGGCTGTTAACAAATTGATGTGTTACATTAATTCAGAGGTTACACCAATTTGTTATGTTATGCTGTTTCATTATGTTACACATAACATATTTATTTTTATTTGTTTTCTATTTGCAGTTTTTTTAATTTATTTTAATTAATTTTTTAAAAAATTGTAACATTACTCAGGTATCAAGATTTAAGTTCGGGAAGTTCGGGTAACCAACTCATTTTTAACTTATTTATTGTTATTGTTTCCTAATTATAGTTTTAAATTTATTTAATTAATTTTTTAAAAAATCGTAACGTTATCCAGGTGCTGAGATCTAAGTTCGGGAATTTCGGGTTACTGATCCATTTTTCTAGGAATGCAAAATCCCAGACAAATTTTTTCAAGCGGAGGAACGCGATCTTGGTTCAAAAGAACCCAATCTGAACTCGGATTGTCAGAGGTTGAATTTTTGTGAAACCCACACATTTTCGTGGGAACACGAAATCTGACCTCTATTTTTGGTCAGAGTTTGAAAAATTTTCATGGGTCAATGACCCGAGTACAAATTTTTTCAAGGGTGGGTGGGTGGAGGAGGTGGAGGGTAAGATTTTTAAAGAATTTTTTTACGTGAGGACCTCTTAAAAATTCAAGGGTCCTCACTATTACTACTAATAAACTCATATATAAACAAAGCGCAGCAAAGTTTAAATAGTGACCCAGAACTGTGCCTTAGATGTAGTAGACTAGTGTTAGGGGCCGGGCGTTGCCGCGGGCTAGTGGTTTTAATTTTTTTATTTTGTATAAAATGAACATGATCTAGGTTCAAATGAACCTGGCCTTGGTTAAAATGAACCTGATCTTGTTTTATTTGAAGCCGATCATGGTTCAAATAAACCTGATTTTGGTTCTTGAGCCCGATATTGGGTTCATTTGAACCTGATTTTAGTACTTAAACCCGATCTTAGTTTATTTGAACCCGATTTTGGTTCATTTGAACTTGATCTTGGTTCATTTGAACCCGATTTTGGTTCAAATGAACACGATCCTGGTTACGAACCCGATTTTGGGTCATTTGAACCCGATTTTGGGGCAATGAACTCGATCCGAACCCGGTCCGGCGGAGTTTGAATTTTTGTATAACCTATTATTTTTGTAGGAACACAAAATCTGACCTCTATTTTTGGTCGGAGTTTGAAAAAATTCCAGAGTCAGTGACCCGGGTAAGAATTTTTTCAAGGCCGGGTGGGTGGGGGAGGTGGAGGGAAGAATTTTAAAGAATTCGTTTAAAGGGTGGGTGGGCGGGGGAGGTGGAGAGTAAGATTTTTAAAGAATTTTTTTACATGAGGACCTCTTAAAAATTCAAGGGTCCTCACTATCACTACTACTAAAATCATATAAACAAAAGCGCAGCAAAAAAAAAATAGTGACCCAGAATCGCACTTTAGTAGATTGATAAATTATGATATACGATGGTAGGGTTATAATTTTATTTTGCGAGCGAATTTTTTGCAACCAAATTTATCTTTTTATTTTTTGACGGGTTTTACACAACAAAAAACTATGTAATTTTGATATAATCAATACTTAATGTTAAAACAAAATTTTTATTAATTTTGGTGGCTTAATGTATTTTAGGATCAGTCAACCAAAGTCTTATAATCATGGCGCAGTAAAGACAATCATATTCAAACTCCTCTTCTATAACATTGATTTCATCCCAACTTAATTTAGAAATTCTCAATGCCGAATAAGATCTTACCCATTGTATTTTATCCTCATCTATGCTACATAAAAGGTCATAAATTTTCCTTGCTTTTTCTATTCTTTTCTCAATTGTATTTTTCGAGAGGTTAAATGGGAGCTGTTTTTCAACTTCTTCATAAAGTTTTTTCTGAGATCTACGCTCTTTATTAGTTTTCATATACTTAGCTAACCTTTACTTAAGCTTTTTTCCAAAAGCAAAATAACATATAATAATTTCTTGATTTACACTTTCAATTCGTTCTTCAGCCTTAATAATTGCACTATATAGATCAGAAAAATTACTTGGGCTTGTAATAGATTCAGCCCGAGAAGTGGTATTACTCGTTGAAGAACTTGACGATTTTAGCTCCTTAATAAGTTTTTTTAACATAAATAAATTTCCATTTTTAGTTTTTACTTTCTTACTAGACAATTTATTTTCAGGGGTATCTTACTGGTATCTTTACTAGGTCTCTTGCGGGATTCTTTTTCTGAAGGGATAGTGCTTTGGTCTATTGAACAATTATCTTCACCGTCTCCATTATCATCTACATCTAACATACCTTCTTCTGGAATTTCTGGCATATCTTGAGATTGGATACTATGTTTTTCCATCCTTTTAACTACTGATAATGTACTTGATTCAGAACCCCTTCTACCTCCCGTTTCGATAATTTCCACATTATCTCCACAACCCGGAGATGGACATGTGTTTGGAACAGTAAGTAAAAGCTTTTTTTCGATACAAATTCTATGAAAGACATGCCCACAAGATAGTGCCGTGAATGCTTTGAGAGAATGCGAAATAATTTCTTTTCTACATTCTGAACAATTACTTAGATCTGGAATTTTCTTATTCTTAACAATGCCATCCTTTAGAGTTTTTAAAATATTATATGTGAGATTTTTGATATTAATAATGGGAGTAGATAGTGCAGAAGAAGTGGTAGACATATTTCAATTACAACTAGATAAGATTTATATAACGAAATTCCTTATACTTAGCTTATTAATATAGTTTATTCTTCCAATTTATACAAAAACAACTCTTTCCGATGATCCCTCGTACCAAATTTTCCAAGAACTCAGACCTACGAAAACTATGCAGTTAACATATTTATACACAACAAAACTCTACCAAAGCTGCTGTCGGGTACAAAGTCCATTCACTGTATGTTCTGCAACTGAAATAGAGATGAAAAAGAACAGCAGACTTAAAAGTGAGGCACCTTGGCGGGCTTGGGTGCTATTGAGCAAAAGACGTAGCAGAGAAACTCTGGAGCTTTGTCAAGTCCTATGGATATGAAAATAGAAGTAGATACTTGGTTAGATATGTTATTCTGTACAGCGTAACTCTTACAACTCCTTTATTTTGGTACTCGTTTTCTGGTACTGCGACCATACACCCACTACCATATTTTTGCTTAAAGTTTTTTTTTCTGGAATTTTGAATAGAAAGTGGGAAATTCGGCGTACCCCCTCCAAAAGATCAGCATTGTTGTTCCTATCCTAATTGGGAAGAAAGCATGCAGGTGGATAAACAGGAACAGACGTGTAATGAGACGTGGCACATAGGTGTAGGCAGATCTGCGGAGATTAAATTCCAGATTGTTCCATTAGTTTTTTTTCATATATAATACTCTGGCGAGGCATTTCCTTGCACAGTATTATTTAATTTTTATCACTAGAATATTCTCGAATATTCCTCTGTCTTTTTTTTCTTTCTTTCTTTATTTTTTTTTTTCTTTTTTTCTTCGAGTATATGTATGTCAGGCCATATTTTTTTTTATGCTTTTTTCATCTTGTCCTTTTTTTATTTTGGTTTTTCGCTTAGGTTATATAGTATTTCCCCCTTTTATTCTCTCCTTCTCTTTTCGTTTCCCTTTTTACCCTTTCTTTCAATTTGTTTTTTCTCTTTCTTCTTTAGTTGTATAACACAGATATTAGTTAGATAACTATTCTGCCAGGATCTAGGTGGAAGAAGTTTATAAGGAAAAAGGTGGTCATGACGAGCCGTGGAACTCAGCTAATGATCTAGCGATAGAGGAGTTTGGAAGAATCCCGGCAATAGTGAAGCTAATTTTACTCTGGCAGGTCACGGACAGGTGCTTTAAGTAACCGGACGAGCTGTTTTTTAGATATAAGGCTAAAAGAAGCCGGAGGATAGTAATAGCATTTGATAATGTAACTAACCTACTATTATGAATAAAAAATGGCATGATCACCAGGCTAATATTAAAAAAAAATATATAGTTTATTCTTCACGACTAACAAATCTAATTTGCAAATTTTTTTTAAAAAACTAATTTCAGATTCAGCAATCTGTTCATTCACGAATTATTTAGTATAAACCAAGAACTGATCGATCTACTAGCAATCATGATGATTTACAAATTATCAATTTATTAACCGAATAATAATTTAATTAGACAGAAAAAAATAGAGGTATTGGTTAGTAAAGAAAAGGAAATATATACTTCATAGATTTTTATTTCATCTATTACATCTTTATAGAGATTTTTAACAGAATTACAAGTAGGTCATATTCTATAGTCTTCTTCAAGCTTATCGAACAAGAACTACTAATAGTATTAGATTTAGATGTTGTAATGCTTTTACTAAAATTTTTTTTCAACAAGGGTATTTATGAACATGTTAAATATATTTAATAATGTATAATATAACTGAAAAAACTTGAAACAATGCTAAAGCAACAGAGTGTAAATGATACAGGTTCAGAATGTTTAATTATCTGCAAAAAAATTGGGTTTAGAAATAAATAAAAGTTTACCCAATACTACTAACAAAGTATGTTAAGCAAGTATTGAGTAAAAAAATCTAGATTTCTTTTGACCAATTACTAGAGATAGTTAAACCTAAGAATCAACAGGATATCATCAACTTAATAGTAAACCTGGATATTTTTCGATATTAGTGTATTCCCTGCAAGACTAAAAGAAAAAAAAATTTTAAGGGACAAAGCCCATTGCTTCACAATAAAGATACCATATATGAGTCCTCATTTTCATCTTCATCTTCATCTGGGTCTGGGTATGAATCGTCTAGCTACGAAGTGACTATATTTGGCAACGATGATAAAGATTTTACTGTGAATGTGGTGAAAGCAAAAAAGCATGATTAGTTCTCATTATCAGAAATTTTTTTTGTATAATTGATAATATCCTTGATCTTCCTATTTTCTTGTTAATGTGTTGGAGTATTTGGACTGTTATTCATTATACTATAACGTTCAACTGATGAAGCATGACCTATTTATGCCTATATGCCAATTGTCGTAAATATTGATAGCAGGAATCATTCCTACTCCATGTACTCTAGAAGCATGATCGGCTCCTATTTTTCTTAATATAAATGAGGTAATTCTATAGCAACTTAAAAATTGATTAAGTGGTACAACATTGGTATTTCCATCCTTATCTTTTAACAAGAAAGAGAATTTATCCAGTATTGATCTCTGAATCCAGATAAGTAATTCTCTTGCTTGTATTGGATTCATATCAGCGGATCAGCATAGTACCCTAAATTTTGAAGATCTAATTAAAAAGCACCCTAAAAAAATATATATATACTTTATATATCAAATATTAATATTATATATTACAAAACTAAATGTTATGTGGCCTCCTAAAAAAAAAAAAAAAAAAAACTAAACTTTGCGCGCTTGTTTTTAAGATGGCACAAGTAAACCAAAATATATATAAGTATGAAACTAATACATATCCACAAAATCCTGTAATAATTTACAAATCTCCACATCAAACTTTGAGATATAAAATTATTTCAGAAGGCAAATACCCGCCAGAATCTAAGCTATTATATACTAAAAAACCTAAAGCATATAAAATTCCTAATCATTATATTGTTCAAACTTCATATGGAAAGAAAAAAAACAAAAAACAGTTACTTGCTTAATTTCTTATTGTGGAGAAAAAGCAAAATTTCGAGTTGTTTATAGTGATAATTCTGCTGATTATGTAGAATCTAAGGAAAGCCCTTCCGCAGCTACAAATTTATATCAAAAAGTATATAAAAATTATTAATTTATTATTATTATTAAAATTATTTAATAAAAATTTATATTTTATAAATTATCGAGCAAAAAATAAAAAAAAATTCGAATAAAGAAAATCAAAAAAAAACTTCTGGCACAAAATGGAATGGAGTTCTTCTATTTGGATTACAACTGCAACAAATCAAAAATATTCGAGAAATGAAACAAGTTAATCGTAGTTTAAAACCATATTCATTATTAAGTAAACCAGGTCAACGCAATAGAAGTAAAAAAGGAGCAACTGTTTTTTATCAAGCGGCTCAAGAACAAATAAAAACAGTTTTTCATAACGATAATATTGTAACATTAAATGAAATGGATTTTACTATTAATAGACATTCTTATTCTTTTACTTATAATGAAAATAATAGTAATACAGAAGAATTACGCTTATTAGCAGTTGTTAGAGCTATGGACATTGGCAAAATTTCACGATCCGCATATAGAACAATTGCTAATCTTAGTCAAAGTATACCACGCGAATGGGCAGTTTCTGAAGCAAAAAACAAACTTATGTACAATATGGCAAATCAAATTAGAACAACTTTATTTGATCTTTCATCGATATTATTAAATGATTCAACTGAATTAATTAATAATGAGGAAATTCATTTTAATGATCAAAATATTGTTGAAACAGTTATAGAATCGGTTGGAAAAGGCGCATATCGATCAATTAAAAATATTCTAGCTTATTTAATTTCAACATGGGTACAAAATGGAATATTAAATTTAGAATCAAGAAATATTTACTTACGTATCTCTGGTGACAGTCGCAACGTTGGATGAAAAATAAAGCACGTGATATTTATATTTAGTATTTTAAACGATTTGTCAAATATTCACAAGCCCGATTATCACCATACATTAATTCTTTATCCAGGAGCAGAAAAGTATGAAAGCTTGGAAATAGCACTAGCACTTTTGATTTTAGACTTAGAAGAAATAAAAAATGGATTTGTTAATAGACAAGGATGGCTATGGAAAATTCACTTGTATTTTTCAGCAAATTGGAAAATGCTTGCACTTTGTCTTGGGCACAAGGCAGCTAATGCTGATTATTTTTGTTTGTAGTGCAATTGTAAAAAAGATGAAAACAGTAATTTTGAAAAAGATTGGAGAATTAGTAAAAATATTGATATTATTAACCAAAATTATATCAATATGAACGGACATATAAAAAAACCTATCTTCTCTATGATTCCCTTGCACAATTGGATTATTGACGAACTTCATTTGTTGTTATGTGTTTGGGATCGATTATGGTCTTTAGTAATAGCAGAGCTTAAAGCTACTAAGACATTTGATAGTAAATATCCTGAAATTATTCAAGAAATGAAAAGAATCAAGGTTCATTTTGAATTTTGGCGAGAAGAAGGAACAACTAATTGGAAATATACCTCCTTGATGGGGGATGACAAACTTAAAATGCTTTATAACTTTGATTTTACAAAAATTTTATCTAATAATCGTGCAATATTAGTACGCAACTTGTGGAATAACTTTGCTCAGCTATATGAAGATATTAAAAATCCTGAAATTATGGGTGATCAATTTAAAGCCAAAGCTATTACATGGCTAAAACTTTTTTTAACGAAGTCAAAAAGAAATTTTAATTCTAAGACATTTGTTAAAGAATTATATCGACCTGCAGATATAACACCTTATATTCATGCATTGGTGTATCACGTAGCAGAATTTAAGGATTTGCATGCTAATTTTGGAATAGCAAGTTATTCTTGTACTGCTGTGGAAAAAAAAAACTACTAGCAAGTTTCATATTTTTTTCAAAAAAGTTTTAAAGATGGCGGCAAAGAAGGAGTTAGAAAAGCTGCTATACTAGAAATAATGGATTATGATACTAGGAATCTTTATTTTTACACTCATTATATACCAACTTGTTTCAAAAAAAACACTAAGCTTACGATTAAAATGTGTTAAGGTAATTATACTATTTATATTATAGAGCGTGTAGAATATGTTGATTAAAAATTTAAGGTAGGGATTCTAATTAACTAGCTATTAGATTTTTTGTATCGTTAGTTATTCATTCGATATATTCGATACTTTCAGTATGTAAGTGAACTTTAATTAAATTGATTCATTTTTATATTTTTATCTTGTTAATTCTGGATTATTTTTACTAGGTCCTTAGCACCTATACATATATAATAGTAAATAACTAATATTTACTACCATTGTGTATTGTAATATAGAATTTAATTTGTCGACATTCATGTGAAATACTTACTGACTTTAATGTATATCTCGGCAAACTTAGAACCAGTACTATCAGTAAAATATACCAACTATTTCTTGAACAAATCACTAAAATTTGAGTGACTCTTTGGTAGCAGGAATTTACATAATACATAAAAATAACTATATTTTAATGTATTGTTTTATTAAGCTTTAACATTATAATAAAAGCAATGTTCGATATATTGGTTTAAAAATTATTTATTTAGGTGCTTGAGAGCACCTGAAATCTTGAAAGTTTATATCCTTAATTTTAAAATTTTAATTTATGGCTTTAAACTGTCAGTTTGTAGAATTATAAATAAAATATATTACTGGTAAAGTCTTCTGACCTTTCCGACATTATTAAGGCCAATAAAAATTTCTCATCTACATTGCTGAACTACTGTATCTCACCGTATCTCTTGTTGAAAAACAGTATTAAAGGTAAAAAATTGGTTGCTTAAGTTAATTATTTTTTGTCACGTATTACAAAAAAAAATTTTTTATAAGATGTGAAATTTTTAAAGTATTTTAAAATTACAATTGACTTTATATCGTTGCCAATAGCCAATCAAGAACTGCTATGCTTAAAAATATTATTATTTTATATAGATCGTTAAGTGACTTAACGATAGATACAAGAAATTATATTAAAATTTTAAGTAATTTTAACAATTAGCATATAGATTGTTAAGTGACTTTTAACGATTAATACAAGAAATTATAAGATTTTTAAATAATTTAACAATTAGCACATAGATCATTAAGTAATTTAATAATTACGTAGTACATAAATCATTAAGCGACTTAAAAAAGAAATTAGATTAAAATTTTACTATATATAATATCTTAAGGAATTTAACGATTAGTACATAACTGATAAAGTATATAAATCATTAAGCGACTTAACGATTGATACAAGAAATTATAATTTATAATTAAGATTTTATTATAAATTCTTGTAATAAGATTTAATAATTACGTAGCATTAAGTAACTTAACAATTAATAAAAAGAAATTAGATTGAAAATTTTACTCTATATATAATGTCTTATATTATTATTAAGTAATTTAACGATTAGAATATAAATCATTAAGTGACTTAATGATACTTAATTAAGATCATTAAATAATTTAATGATTACGTAGCACATTAGGGTAGTAACTCAACTAAATAAATCAAAATTATGTGAGCCAAAACTATAGAATTTGTTCTATTGCAGATTTTTCACGTTACATGAATGAAAATCAATTTTAATTATATATCGATATATCGATATCAATTTATTAAAATTGATTACTTTAAAACAACGCAACTTAATGAAAACCCAATGAATTACTTTGAAATTTTCACAAGTAACTTATTAAATATTGGAGAATAAAGTTACGCTTTCAGATTTTCTACTAACATATAAATTTTAATGTTCGTCTTATAAAACGTAAAAAAAAATTAGAATTTAAAACGTACAAGTCGAAACTTTAATAGAATTTTGCAAAAAATTGAGCGTAACTTTTTAGAGATGACTTCGGTGAAGAGTTTTCAATTAAAAGAAATTAGAAAAATAAGTGCAATATCAAGGCGGGTTCTTTAGAATTTTGTGCGTTGCTTATTAATTAAATATATGTAATATGATATTTAATCGATTATTTTAAATTCACTGATTAAAATCTGATCATAGTAAAATTATTAGTATTGCTGACATAATTTTGATTTACTTAGTTGAGTTACCACTCTAGTAGCACATAGATCGTTAGTGACTTAATGATTAAAAAATTAAGATCATTAAGTAATTTAATATTTAATAATTATGTAGCACACAGATCATTAAGTGACTGCAAAGAAATTAGATTAAAATTTTACTATATATGTATAATAATGTCTTATATTATTATTAAGTAATTTAACGATTAGTACATAAATCGTTAAGTGACTTAACGATTGATACAAGAAATTATAATTAAGATTTACTTATATTAAGATCATTAAGTAATTTAATAATTATGTAGCATATAGATCGTTAAGTGACTTAACAATCAATAAAAAAAATTACTAAATACATAATGTATTATTAAGTAATCATTAAATAACTTAATTTGTAATCCGTGAGTAAGGGAAAGGATTTGATTAGTGATTGGTGGGGTGCATATTATAATCAAAACAATTAATACTCATAATCTGGAGCCATTTTTTAATTTTCTCGATTTCTGCAAAGCTAACATCTTTTGTGTTTCTATGAAAATTATAAAGGCGATTTTTCTCTTTCTAAAAGTGGTGAATTCATCAAAATTGACCCAATGGGCCATGAGATATTATCATTTTATCTTCACGATCATATGAAATTTCTTTGCAGATCTGTAAAGAAATTTCATATGATCGTGAAGATAAAATGATAATATCTCACGGCCCATTGGGTCAATTTTGATAAATTCACCACTTTTAGAAAGAGAAAAATCGTCTTTATAATTTTTATAGAAACACAAAAGATGTTAGCTTTGCAGAAATCGAGAAAATTAAAAAATGGCTCCAGATTATGGGTATTAATTGTTTTGATTATAATATGCACCCCACCGATCACTAATCAAGTCCTTTCCCTTACTCACAGATTACGAATTAATGATTAAAATCATTAAGTAATTTAATGATTACGTAGCACATAGATCATTAAGTGACTTAACGATTGATACAAGAAATTATATTAAAATTTTAAGTAATTTAACAATTAGCATATAGATCGTTAAGTGACTTTTAACGATTGATACAAGAAATTATAAGATTTTTAAGTAATTTAACAATTAGCACATAGATCATTAAGTAATTTAATAATTATATAGTATTTGGTTTCCTCTAGCCTTCTTAAACTAAAAATTTAACCTTTTAGTTTAAAATAGAAAAGTATGAGGTGAAATGTCACATCTTCTTTCTGTAGCAGTTTAATGGTTAGCCCTGACTGCAAGTGATAGGCTTGCCCTATTGCATAGATCATTAGATGATTAGTTAGAAATTTTAAATATAGTATTTCTTTATATATCATCCTGATATAATTGTAACTTACTATCCTATTTCTGTACTTGACATTAATAAATAAAAAAAAAAAAATAATAATTACATAGTACATAAATCATTAAGCGACTAGATTAAAATTTTACTATATATAATGTCTTATATTATTATTAAGAAATTTAACAATTAGTACATAAATGATAAAGTACATAAATCGTTAAGTGACTTAACGATTGATACAAGAAATTATAATTTATAATTAAGATTTTATTATAAATTCTTGTATTAAGATTTAATAATTACGCAGCATTAAGTGATTTAACGATTAATACAAAGAAATTAGATTGAAATTTTACTATATATAATTAATGTCTTATATTATTATTAAGTAATTTAACGATTAGTATATAAATCGTTAAATAACTTAATAATTAAGATCATTAAGTAATTTAATGATTACATAGCACATAGATCGTTAAGTGACTTAACGATTGATACAAGAAATTATATTAAAATTTTACTATATATAATTTTTTATATTAAAATTATAAATACAGTAATTTAACGATTAGAACATAAATCATTAAGCGACTTAACAATTGATACAAAAAATTATAATTAAGATTTTACTACGTAATCTCGAGATCTTAAAACTTTTAGTGCCAGTTTGAATATTGGTTCCAAAATAAATCGTTATCTGATTTAGAATGACATGCATAAATAAATTGTGTAACAAAGTCATCAAATATACTTAGATCGTATAGTACTGTTACAGTAGGGAGGCCTTCTTTAACTCCTTACTATAACAATGACACGGCTACAGGGATCCTTTATCGGTTTATAGCGGTGTCCAAGAGGTAGGTATAATTCCTTAGTCTGTAAGAAATTATACTCTTCTCTAAGGGCAGTTCGGTATAGAACAACAAGAGATAATAGACAGTTTATTAATTTAACAAGAGGGCTTCCAAGGTGTTTGTTCCTTAGTAATCCCAAGAGTTTATTAATAATAAGAGAGGAGGATAATAATATAAAGGTAAAAATAAAATACAATGTCTGGATCTATTCTAGTCTACCTTGACTAAGGAAAATTCTGTGCCTTTAAATACATTTTAGAATAAGTGCTATAAGCGTTAATTTACAAGAGCAACATAAGTGATATAAGTGTTATAAACGGTATAAGCAGTATAAGCGTTATAAGCGATATAATCATTACAAGCAGTATAAGCGGTATAAGCGGTATAAGCGTTATAAGCGATATAAGCGTTATAAGCGATATAATCGTTATAAGCAATATAATCGTTATAAGCGGTATAAGCGTTATAAGCGATATAAACTATTCTAAATGTCTACTTCTTAAGATTATAAAATACACAATAAAAATACAATAAAATAATGACTATTCATTCTATAACAGTACAAATAAATCAACCTTACTACCCAACTTCTTTAATAAACAAATTGTATAGAGTGACATGGGCATTTATCAGTAAAAGTTTGTTATTGTTTATTTTAGTTTGTAATTTCATTTATGAAATCTGTAATCCCGATACAAGTAGAAAGTGTCCAAGCATCAAATCGTACCCCAGAAGTGGATATAAACGCTGTTGGGCCACTTGATGGAACCAGTATATATAATGTCGATTTAAATTCAGTCGAAGATAAGCCTTGGAAAAAACCAGAATCATTCTTGTGCACTTATAGTCTAGTTCTAATTTATTTATATCGTAAACAGGAGCTGATGTAGCAGATTATTTTAATTACGGTTTTAATGAGTATACATAGAAAGCTTATCGTGCGAAACAAAAATAAATGCGAGAAATTCATGTAAGGCATATAAATTAATAAACCTTTCATTTTTTCTTTTATTTAAAACTTTGGGTTTTTTCATTTAGGTATATGAATCTAAGCAAGAAGTAAACAGTTGGCCGCCAGAACTGATCATCTGAGGTTAACTATCGTACTAAAATTTTATCTGGTCTCTATTATACCGAGAGCCTGTTATATCGAGAGTCACTATATAATGTGAATATATAGATATCAATGGATATTATATGATTTTACAATATGTCAATGAAAGAACAATGAAATGCATTTTATTTAATTGCAAAGGACAGGTTAGATATATATTGCAAAAGAAACGATCTTTTTATTCTTACATTATAATGATAATACTATTCTTAGAAACTATAAGTACTATACATTTTTCATATTATTTATAATTTACCAATACTTTAATCAATTAGCATTCAAAGAATATCTTAATTCATCAAAGACAACCAAGATTTCAAATTTTGAACCACTTCAAACTCAATTGCTCGCAAAATGACAGTATATATCGAGCTTCAATTCTTGAAAATGCAAGCATATATAAGTGCAAGAGAATGCTCATGAACGCTATTTTGAAAATCAACTCCTTCAAAATAGCATATATAGATCTGAATTAATAATGCTCACGGGTATTTTGAATTCAGAAATTGATCTTTATGTTGAAATAATGTGTATACCATACCTGAAATAATATGCTAGTAAACATTATTTCACATTTATATAGTAGTTTGCTATTATATTATTAATATCATAATTACTTATATAAAATCATCTCTATAGGCTATCCTTTATTAACAAAAAAAATAAAAAACATTTATATACAAGAAATAATTGAGTTAAAATGATTAAAAAAAAGCAGTGTCCATTGTAAATCTTAGAATTAAAAATCCTCCTGTACATTCATGATTGATAGAATCTTTTATTCCTTGTCGTTCCCATTTAACTTTCATTTCAAACTTGGTAGCATTTAGATCTTGAGAAAAAGTATTACAATCTAAATCCTTCATATTATCATCAATCTCTTGATCGGTTTGTATTGGTGTAAATAAGATTACTGCAGTTTGTTGATTTCCTGTATAATGGCGAATACCCCAATTATTATCTCCAAAAATTGACCGCAGTGTTTCATATGCATATTCACCTGTAAATACACATTCGTAGGTTTGTTGAGTAGGTGCATACCGTGCTATATAATTTCCAAATACACCTACAAACTGACTTTCTAAACAAGGAATAGTAATACATCGGGATCCAACTGAGCTACTATGATTAGAAAGTTGTCGTTGGATTAAATAAACAATGGTTTTTTTAAACTCATTAATAGCTTCTTCGGGTAAAGATATTAAGTTTGCACGAGAAATATTGTATGTGCTATGAGTATATCTTTCATGTTGAATGAGACCTCACTTGTTTTTGAAACTTTTTCAAGTACACAGTTACAAAAAACTCGTGTATATAATGTAAGATTATCACCAGAAGAATTTGAAATATGATTTTGTAATTTGTGAATACGAGTATTATGAATGTTAAACCCACGTTTGCTGTTGAATGTTTTCTTAGAGCATAATATGCAAGAAAAAGTTGCGTTCAAAGTAGGTTGTAGAGTACTTTTATTCATTTAAACAAATCTAGAAAAAAAATATATAGAAAATTGTTATAATGACTCTACTATTACAAATATTAAATTCTTATTAATGCTACCTTACCTTAGGATGGGTTCTGCTTGAGAAGGATGGGTTTCTCTAATAGATAAAATATTATTTAGGGTATACTTGAGTTGTTTTGATATAACACGAAGAAAAATTAGGGGTGGCTTAGATTATTTGACCAATCACATGATATAAATAAAATTTTTGAGGGTTCCTTAAAAAGGTCCAACTATGCCGATCCGCTGATATGTTTTTACTATTGAAAAGAATGGTCGGGGGTTTTCTACTTCACCTTTGTTTTTGCATAACCAATACAGTACCAAAAATAGTCAGGATTATACCATGATTCACGACTTGGTCTGTATCGATTGATACTAAGATTTTTTACATCTGCCGATCGCATACATAGCATTATTATTACGTTTATTAGATTTTGTATTGAAGGAGGCTTGTTAATATATTCATTAAGTCTTTCCTGAACTTTTTTTAGATAAAAGAACTCGGGACAATCATAACCATTAATTTCATGAAGTATATGTTTTCTTGCTTGAATCTGATTTGCTTCTTTAGTAACAAAGGGTATTTTCGTTGCCTCAGTGATGAGATAATTAACCCCAAGTTTGCGCAACTCTTTTCGTAATAAATTAAGCCAAGAATTTCCAGCAACAATAGTGGGAGTAATATAGGGTAAAAAAATATAGAACAAATTTTTTAAAACTATAATAGCTGTTAAAACCCACTTTTGAATATATAACATGTAAATTTGCTTTTGAATATGTAAAACCCCTTTTGAATATATAAAATATGTAAAACCCGCTTTTAAAATATAAAACCTGCTTTTGAATATATAAAATTTAAAATGAAAATCTTAACTTTGAGTAAGATATTTTAGCAACCACTTAATTAAATTTGATGAAAATTTTTTTATTTGAATTCTATAGAATTCAAATAAAAAATTTTCATTGAATTTGATCAGGTGATTGCTAAGATACCTTCGCTCAAAGTTTTAGAAAAAAATCAAAATGTTTATTAAAATACAAGCTGTGCCAAATTTTTCTAAAACTTTAGACAAAGGTATCTTAACAACCACTTGATCAAATTTGATGAAAATTTTTTTATTTGAATTTTATGGATCCATAGAATTCAAATAAAAAAATTTTTATCGAATTTGATTAGGTGGTTGCTAAGATACCTTTGGTCAAATTTTAGAAAAAATCAAAACTTCTATCAAAAACAAGTTGCACCAAAATTTTCTAAAACTTTGATCAAAGATATCTCTGCAACCACGTAATCAAATTTGATGAAATTTTTTTTATTTGAATTGTATGGATCTATAGAATTCAAATAAAAAAATTTTCATCAAATTTGATCAGGTGTTTGCAGAGATATCTTTGATTAAAGTTTTAAAGAAATTCAAAATGTGTATCATATAGCAGATACATTTAAATTTGTTGACAAAACATTGATCAAGGATATCTCTGCAACCATCTGATCAAATTTGATGAAAAATTTTTTACTTATTCTACGAATCCATAAAATTTAAATAAAAAAATTTTCATCAAATTTGATCAAGTGGTTGCAAAGATACCGTATATTCCTGAAAATAAGCAACCTTTTTTGAGCAAAAAATTACATGAAAAAACAAGAGGATTGCTTATTGAATTTTTTGAAAAATTGAAAAACGTACTAATAAAATGTTGTCAAATACAACTTTTTGAAGTTTATTTAGTAAAAAAAAAGTTTTATATGTAGCAACTGCCAACGCATTTTTTGAAATTTTTGAAAAAAATCTAGGGGGCTGCTTATTTTCGAAGTAGCTTATTTTTAGGAATTTACGGTATCCTTGATCAAAGTTTTATCACAAATTTAAACATATCTGTCATGTGATATACGTTTTAAAATTCTCTAAAACTTTGATCAAAGATATCTCTGCAACCATCTAATCAAATTTGATAAAAATTTTTTTATTTGAATTGTATGGATCCATTGAATTCAAATAAAAAAAATTTTATCAAATTTTATTAGATGGTTGCAGAGATATCTTTGATCAAAGTTTTAGAGAATTTCAAAACATATATCACATGACTGATACATTTAAATATTTGACAAAACTTTGATCAAGGATATCTTTGCAACCACTTGATCAAATTTGATGAAAATTTTTTAAAAAAATTTTCATTAAATTTGATCAGGTGGTTGCAGAGATATCCTTGATCAAAGTTTTGTTAACAAATTTAAACGTATCTNAAATTTTAGAAAAAATCAAAACTTCTATCAAAAACAAGTTGCACCAAAATTTTCTAAAACTTTGATCAAAGATATCTCTGCAACCACGTAATCAAATTTGATGAAATTTTTTTTATTTGAATTGTATGGATCTATAGAATTCAAATAAAAAAATTTTCATCAAATTTGATCAGGTGTTTGCAGAGATATCTTTGATTAAAGTTTTAAAGAAATTCAAAATGTGTATCATATAGCAGATACATTTAAATTTGTTGACAAAACATTGATCAAGGATATCTCTGCAACCATCTGATCAAATTTGATGAAAAATTTTTTACTTATTCTACGAATCCATAAAATTTAAATAAAAAAATTTTCATCAAATTTGATCAAGTGGTTGCAAAGATACCGTATATTCCTGAAAATAAGCAACCTTTTTTGAGCAAAAAATTACATGAAAAAACAAGAGGATTGCTTATTGAATTTTTTGAAAAATTGAAAAACGTACTAATAAAATGTTGTCAAATACAACTTTTTGAAGTTTATTTAGTAAAAAAAAAGTTTTATATGTAGCAACTGCCAACGCATTTTTTGAAATTTTTGAAAAAAATCTAGGGGGCTGCTTATTTTCGAAGTAGCTTATTTTTAGGAATTTACGGTATCCTTGATCAAAGTTTTATCACAAATTTAAACATATCTGTCATGTGATATACGTTTTAAAATTCTCTAAAACTTTGATCAAAGATATCTCTGCAACCATCTAATCAAATTTGATAAAAATTTTTTTATTTGAATTGTATGGATCCATTGAATTCAAATAAAAAAAATTTTATCAAATTTTATTAGATGGTTGCAGAGATATCTTTGATCAAAGTTTTAGAGAATTTCAAAACATATATCACATGACTGATACATTTAAATATTTGACAAAACTTTGATCAAGGATATCTTTGCAACCACTTGATCAAATTTGATGAAAATTTTTTAAAAAAATTTTCATTAAATTTGATCAGGTGGTTGCAGAGATATCCTTGATCAAAGTTTTGTTAACAAATTTAAACGTATCTATTATGTGATATGCATTTTGAAATTCTCTAAAACTTTGATCAAAGATATCTTTGCAACTACTTGATCAAATTTGATAAAGTTTTTTTATTTGAATTCTATGGATCCATAAAATTTAAATAAAAAAATTTTCATCAAATTTGGTCAAGAACTTGTAGAGATATCTTTGATAAAAGATTCTTTTATTTCTATAAAGTATATTATAAAAAAGCTGCGCCAAATGAAAAAAAGCTATTATAGAATAAATATTTAACTAAATAACTTAATATTTTAGAAAGCAAAATTTTAGCCTATTCTCTATTAATTATATTAGTGCACAGTAATTTGTTTTATTTGAACTTGTAAAAATCTAGCCTGTGATGATGATGTTTCTGTTTTCATTAAAATTGAAAATTTTAGAATTTTAGAAAATCCTGAATCTGGAAGCAAATTGAAAAATTATCATAACTTCGTCAATATTAATCTGTTTTTAATGAAATTTTAAATGAAGACTTTTGAATACCTATTCTATCAACTTACTAAGTTACGTTTTGAAGGTTTCATTTTGAGAATGTGCTTCTGGAAGCATTTGAAGTTTAGAGAAAAACTTGCAAAAACATATGCGTTCAAATTTACAAAAACGTTAATATTTTCATGAGTTTTTAATATTTTTTCATGAAATTTGAGATTCTATTAGTCAATATTATGTGCTACAAGTCTTGTTATAAAATTTTTTTTTTTAGTTAGCATAGTAAAATTTTTTGTAAATCATCGCCGAACAGTGGATTATTTTGAAAAAGCAAAAAAACATATTACAAAGAAACTGTATTGAAATTGTTTACAGGAACTTTCATTAAAGATAACTCCATGAGTTCTTGACCAAATTTGATGAAAATTTTTTTATTTTAATTTTACAAATCTATAGAATTCAAATAAAAAAATTTTAAAAAATATTATGATTTCAAAATTTTACAAATTGATTCCAACTTTGTGCTCTAAAAAACTTATTCAGCATATTAAAATACATTTGCTAGTATATTTAATTTTATATTTCTTGAAAATTTCCGAGAAGATACTAACTACATAATAATTACTACAATTATTATATGAATTACTAACTAATTTGCTTAATAATAACCTCGCGCAATTGTATTACATAATTATTTGTTTATCAACATACAATCATGATCAATGATCGTAATACATATGCAAATTGCTGTTGATACTAAAGCCTGATTAGGGGAGTGCCAAAAATCAGGTGATTTTTTAGGAAGGAGGGGAGTAAAAAAGGTTAAAATTATATATAAAAACCTGACTATATATATATTAAAGAAGAGAGAGAGAGGGTAGGCTTCTGATAAAAAAATAATCAGGTGATTAATGACATGGCCTTTACATGCTACAACTACTTTTACTTATTTTCAATTATAATTGTGCTTCGTATAGCTATTAATAACTTGTATTATCTGGATCGATCATTATAACACAACTTAACTTGTTATAATAATTCTTGCAAAATGTGGGTAAATTGCTAAAAATAAAATATAACATGTATAAAATCTTAGTAATTCACTAAAATATTCAATTATGACCCTTTTTAAAATTAACTTCAATTTGCTAAAATTTAAATTTGAACCTTAGATCAAATTTGAATCAATTTGCTAAAAAAAAAATATGATATATATCAGAGATGTCTGGGTTCTATTCTTGGTAAATGGTTTTGTACATTTCACCAACAGGTAGTTCTGTATATTTTTTTTGAAGTTGCCTTGTTGTATGGTTTATTTTATATGATTTGTGGTATTTTATAGTATAATCTTGATAATTTCTAGTTCATGTTAATTACCAATCTGGATAAGATCGGCACTATAGCTATATTATTACCATATTTGGAATTGGGGATAAACAAATATATAAACAATATATTAGTAAATCTGTTTTAGGCCTAATAACAAGTTTTTTTGTACTAAGTAAATATTATTTTTTAATATAAGTAAAGTTGTAGAGCAGGTTCTTGTGCATCTACTAGTAAAATTTTATTAAAATCGGACTAGTAGATAAGAAGATATGAGTAAAAACGTCTTTAAAATTCTTTAAATCATATAAAAATTTTATATATACAGGCCTGATCCAGATTTTGTACTACCTTGTTTATATATTTGTTTTGCCCCAATTCTAAATATAGAAATATTGCCAATCTTATCTGGATTGGCAATTAAATATTTTATTGGATTGAGTAAGTTTTTATTATTCTTTTTTTTTTTTTTGCTACTGCTTTTTTTTTATTCTGATTTTGCTATTGGAGCTGTTATTACTGGAATCACTGTTTTCAAATAAGTTTTTGTCTTAGGTTAGTTTTTTTTCTTGTATATTTACTAATGCTTCTCTTTCTTTCAAGTACTATTTTACTATTAGAACTATTATTAGCATTATTAGAGTTACTATTTTCAGTTAAGTTTTTGTCTTAAGGATGTTTTTTTTTTGAGAGCTACTATTTTTACTATGGTATTTTTAGTGATACGAACAGCTCGGCTCAGCTCGGCTCACGGCTAACATTTACTAAACTGAGGATCCTTCGGCTCTATATTTAAAGCCAAGCTATTTATAAGCCAATCATTCTCAAGTAGTGGTCGTACTTTAGGGTACAATAACCGATTAACTGTTAGGCTATCCGGATACCCAAATAATAAAACTAAAAACAGATAAATTATTGAGGTATCTGGTTAACTTAAAATATAATATAGGATAAAATAGGGTAAAATACAATTATAATAAAAATTTTCATTTGCGTATTATTTATATACTAGCATCACTCGGTATAAAACTTGTCTATATCATAAATTTAATGTATTTTAAATAAGATGATTGTAATATTTCGTTTGTTTATTATATTTATTTAATAAGTGATATAAATCAATTACACTTTAAACTTATACTGGCTTTCAGTTTTTTGTAAGTATAATAATAATTATTATATTATATATATGAATACATTAAGTACTTACTTTATGTTTTTATTACATACTTTACACAGTACAGAATACTATTATTATTCCATATCATTTCTGAATTTACGTAAATTCTGAATTGACATGTGTTCTTTCTGATTTTCAGATCATGTATACAGATCATGTAATAAATAATTACTGATAATTCATTTCTGAATTGACATGTGTTCTTTCTTGATTTTCATATTATACATAGGAACCGCATAAAAATTCCGCAGACACATGATGATATGAGCTAAAATTCTATTGGTCAAAAAAAATCGCGATGTGTCACTGCATTTTTTGATTAAAAAAGTTAACTTTCGATATTAGGGTAAGGGTGACTGTTTGGACAACGTAGCAGGAGCCTTATATATAGCAAAATTTTGCAGAAGATGGTTGTGTAAGCCAAATTTTGCGTTATAGACGATTTTTGAAAAGCTGTCTGTTTGTTTCATTTTCACGTTACACCTGATCCTGTGCCATGATTGGTTCAAAATCATGTGTCTGCAGAATTTTTATGCGGTTCTGATTTTGACAGGGCGTAGGATCAATTTCCGGTTACGTGACTTTCCGGCATCAATCGTTTTTGAAAAAAAAAATTAATTTACGTTAGGGTTTGGGTCCATGCTGGTGGTTAGAAGGGGCATTATATGACAAAATTGTGCGAGGGAACTTTTTGTTATGCCGGAAAGACGGTTTGCTAGTCTAAATCTTGTTTTGAATTTTCCTGATCATGTTACGTTACACCTGATACTGAATTTTAATTGGCTAATTTACGTTGGAAGATCACGTGAACAGAAAATCAATCCTATGCCCTGGTGTTGTCATGCAGTTCCTATATATAATGATTTAATACATCTTGTATACAGATCATGTAATAAATTACTGATAATAACTAGGCTAATGCATAGTATTGTAGAGCCGGAGCCAAAATATTTAAAATTTTAAATACTATATTGTACTGCATATGCATAGTATTATATGTCCGGAACCCATCATATGATGTTTATCATATTACACAAACGCATTAATATGCCACAAATATAGACACGCGTGCGGACAGACAAAAAATTTTCAAATTCTATTTCTGATAAGATTTATATCATATATATGCAAGTATATCAAAAAAGTAAAATTTGTCAAGATTTTTACAATTGAAGCACATCAGGAAGGTAATTTTTGTATCACTTTGCATAGACACTAATTGACCATCGCTACGCTCCAGCCAATTACTTATTGTTCCACATCATTTCTGAATTTAATTCTAAATGAACATGTGTTCTTTCTCGATTTTCATCGATTGTGAAATGCACAGCAATGTAATAAATTACTAATAATAATTACTTATTAATAATTATATTGTTTTTTTTTCATTAATATATATAAAGATTATTCTTTTATTGTTTCGTTATTATTTTTTTGTATTGGCATAACAGAAGAACTTCTCATGCCTAAACAAAATAGGAATAACTTGGAGATGCAAGTTTTTTATGTCAAAAAGTTAAATTTATGTTTGTTTAAAAAAAATTTAGTAATTATCTTCTAGACATGACACCTGACCAGATTCCTGCCGTTGCCGAAAAACAAATGTGGATGTGTTCTATGCAGGGAATGTAAAAATTATTAATTACATTATTAAATATATATGAATATTAGAACTATTCTTTTAATGTATGAAAACTTAGCATTGAATATTTAGGCGAGCATATAGTGATTCATTTTTATTCGTTTTTATTTATTTATTTATTTATTTTTTCTAATTTTTTTTACTTTATTATTATAGAGTTACTTTATTTGATTTATGCATTAATACTGTATATATAATACTGTATATATAAATCAACAATCATATAAATATCTTATCCGGATATAACCGTTATCCTTTTATTTGAATAGGATATAAAACCGGTTATTAAATTTTGTTAAAGGTTACAACCTTTCGGATAAAAAGTTATCCGGGTATGAGCACTACCCTCAAGCTGAGCTATTTATAAGCCGATCTAAACTGAGCCGCAAATTTGGTAATAAGCTTGAAATACTTCGGTATTTACTTTTCTTAATGCAACCAATTTTCTTAGATGTTGAACAAAGTAAAGATAAAGATCGATTTGAATATAATGAATAAAAAAAAAAAAAAGCATGTAACAATAAAGGATAATCTTTATAAATATCAAAAAAAATATCAACAAAATAAAAAAAAAGCATGATAAAGTTGAACATAATTTAATTTATGATACTAGAATATCTACTATTGGCTAATAAGAGCCAATACTTTATTAGTAGACCCATAGCCAAGCTAATGATCGGCTTCAAGGTTTTTAGCCAAGCTATTGTTGGAGCCAATACCTTATTAGTAGACCCATAGCCAAGCCGATAATCAGCTTGGTTTAGACATTCAGCTCACAACTTTGCTCTAGCCATTTGTATCACTAGGTATTTTGCTATTTTTACTATAGTTATACAAAAATTGCTATTTTTAGAATTTTCTCTAACTTTAACTTTAACTCTAACCCTAACCTTAACCCTAAAAACTAATAAATAAACCTTCTTTGGCTCCTAATTAAAAGTTGTAAAGCTCATTTTTCTAATTCTAATGGTAGTTAAATTAGGAGCATGCTATTTATTACATAATTTTTACTATGGATACATGGTCAGAGGTAGTGATCACGTCTATATATTATATTAATCAATCAGAATTAGATAAAATAATCATACTATACATGGGTAAAGGTGGCTACTAAGTAAAAAATATTATGTAATAAATAGCACGCCCCTTATTAAAATCAGCCTAGTGGATTTCAAGATACTTGGGATCAAAAAAAAGAATATAAGAATTAGCAAATTTACTATTATACAAAGTATAAAAACTCATTAAATGAAAAATTGTGATTTGTACAAAATTTTATTATCACAATTAACTTTGGGTTCTTAAGTAAGTTGTTTTTTAACTCAAAAAATACTAGTTTTTTATAGCATATTTTATTATTTTTTTAGTAAAATTTTTTACTACAATAAAAAAATGTTTTAAAATAATAAAAAATTATGATTTGTATAGCATTTTATTATCACAATTAACTTGGGCTCCTAAGTAAAGTTGTTTTTTGGCTCAAAAAAATACTAGTTTTTTAAACCAAATTTTATTAGTTTCTTAGTAAAATTTTTTCTATAATAAAAACTTTTCAAAACATATATAAATAAAAATAAATAGTTTAAATTTGCTAATCCTTATATTCTTTTCTTTGATCCAAAGCATCTTGGAATTCACTAGGCCAATTTTGATGATTTAATTACCATTAGAATCAGAAAAATGGGCTTTACAACTTTTAACTAGAAATCAAAGAAGGTTACTTGTTAGTTTTAGAGTTAAAATTATAGTAAATTTATAATAATATATTAAATACTAAAAAAGAAAATTTTGTATAACTATAGTGGAAATAGCAAATACCATAATGCAGGGCTACAGAAAATTTTACAAATAATCTTTTCCAAAATTTTCCAAATATTTGTACAAAATCCAAATAAATCCAAATTTTTTGGTTTTTAATAATATAATATATCTTTTTTATTGGTCCAAAATTCCCTTTTGATCATATGGAATAATCAGCTATAGGCCAATCAAGGCACCAGATCAACAAAACAGGGACATAGGTCATTATTAGCCATGTGACATGGTCTAAATTATAAAATTAATTTTGTAATGCCAGCCTAAATTCAAATTTTTTCAAATTTTTACAATACCCAAATAAAGATTTGAAATTTAATATCCAAAATTTTCTATGGCCCTGCCATAGTGAAAATAGGATATCCTTTTTTTTATATATACCATATACTCCCGAAAAGATGCTACTTTTTTTAGACGATTTTGATCTCAAAAAATCAGAAGTAACTTATTTTCGGGATATAGAAGATTTAAGCAATTTATTTTTAATGTAAGGGGTAGCTTATTTTCGAGTTATAAACTCAGAATTATAAATTTATATATATGTTTTGTTTACTTGGGTTTATAAACCCGAAGCAAACCCAATTTATTTTTTTTATATCATAGCAAAATTTTGAATTAAATAAAATAATCGGGGTGATATATATAAAAATTATAAAGTTATAGTAAAAACAAGTAGAGAAAAAGCTGTTAATGTTAGTACAGTCAAACCTCTATATAATCACACCCTCGGGATACAAAAAGTGATGATACTGTCCTACCCAAGTGGGTTCCATAATGTTGTAGAAGGATAGTAGGCTGATTGCGTGTATTGCGTTAAGGTTATTAAAGAGTGGGAATTTCTTGTCCCTGAACTAGTTAGCATTTAGATTGCCAAGGAGGATCATGTTCTAGTTCTTGTTTTTCGCTTCCAGGAACAAGAAAATACTTTCTCTTGGGTTCGTTTGTTGAGTTGAGGGTGGCTGGTGCTAGATAGCAAGTAAGTCGAGATTATACGAGTTTTGTTATTTGGGAAGAAGAAATCAACATAGATTGCAGTGCCTGGTAGGGTTTTGATATCATGGACATAAGGTTGGAGTTGGCTGTGGACCAAAGCGCTGTACTCAGGCCAGGTCCTGAGTGAGGTTGTAATTTGTTTACATAGTTGGAAGTATAAAAGAGATATATTGGGTTCGTTAAGTTATTGGCTCTTGAGTCTGTTAATTTTGTTTCGGTCAACGAGATTATATGCAGGTTGGCCTCCATGCAGTAATCTATCCAGCTTTGTGCTTTCTCAAGCCTAGAAAGGCCTCGTATATTGTGGGTAGCAATATTAAGTCCAGTGTCAATAGATTGTGAGAGAAGTTTTTCAGCCTGTGGATTTGTTGTGGCTAGTATATAGTTTATATTTTTGTCACCTATAGGAGGAGGGTATGTATTTGAGGAAAATGGTTGCGAAGTTTGTTGTAAATCAGAGGTAGGGTGTGTAGGAGAAGGAGATTCTTTGTAAGTGGTAGTTGTGCTCATTTGGATGGTGAGTAGTTGTCGAACATGTTCCAGCTTGGTAGCGGGAAGTCTGGTATGTGGATGAATAACGTTGGGAAGCTGTGCAAGCGGAAGTATTTGCGCAAGGTTTTAATCGTAGGTGAGATATCATTGTATTCTCTGATGGGGAGTTGTAAGTGTTTGTATTCATCAATTTGGGCGATGGCCCCAATTGCCTTTTCTAAGTCGGTTGGTAGGTTGGGTCTACCGTTTATGTTATTTATAATTTCAATCCAACTTTCTGGTATACGATGAAAGTAGTAGTGTGAGCGTAGCTGTCTGGAGGTTTCGATCAGTGACTTTGAGGACCTGATTGGAATGGTTAAATTCACTTTGCCTTTGTTGACCAGGTTGTGGTTTTTAGGTAGGTTGGGTAAATCTGTTGGGTTCGCGGTCATGTAGTGTAATGCAATAGGCCAGTTAAATTTGTAATTTCCTTCGATCTCTTTAATGAATTCTTTGGCTAGTCCATCATTGGTGATTGGAAAAGTGTATTTTAGCTGTGGTTTGACTCGGTATGGTTTCGCAGGCAAGTTCGGTTTTTGTACGAAGAAGTCATTGGGAATGTGTTTAAAGGAGTAGTGTTTCCTCAATTCTTTGACCAAGTTGCGTAGTTCAATGTCGTCTTTGGGGTCATATGGGAAAAAATGTTTGACCGCGGAGTTCAGTGCTTGTATAGTTGTAGGTCATTTTTCTTTTTTTGCAGGAAGTTGGAAAAATTCTACATGAATTCGTTCGAAACTATAGTATACTTTTAATTTTTGGCAGTATTCTCCTAGGCATTTGAGCGTTGCCCAGTCAGTGATAGAAAACAGGTTACAAACTGAGGGGTGTAGTTCTTCGATATCGTAAGGTAACAGTATGATGGAGTATTCGAAATAGGTCTCTGGAAGTTGATTGAACTTGTATACCTTGCGTAGGAATGCTAGGATGGCTCTGGTGTTTCTTCTATTTGCTAATGGAAGTGAGTATAGTAGTGTGGTGAGTATTTCTACATCTATATCTTGGGGGTGAGTTGGGAGTGGTAACAGCAGGTTCTCGTGCGATAAATAGAGGCAAGTACGGGTTTGTTCAAATGTAAGTTTGGGTGAGATTTTTGCCAAGTTTAAACAGTAGTAGATGTGTCTAGCACAGTCATGGGGTCTGAGCAATAGAAAGTTGAGGTTGCATAAGTAGTCGACTGCTAGTTTAATTCTCAATTTCTCATAAATCTGTTGGTGGTTTACTTTGTTGACAAATCGTACGTTATTGTGGCGTCGAAATTTCTCTAGTGCCATTTCGAATAGCGAATCAAATTCTTTTTGGTGTGCTGGTGCTGCATTTTTGTCTCTAGTAAATGATTTAAAGAAGGCGGTGTCCATGTATTGGATCTTTTGGTTAATAGTGGTCGGGATGTTGAATCGAGTGGGTATTGAGCGTAGTTTGTGTGCCAGAAATTGTTCTAATTTTCAGATGAGTCGAAGGCCTCAATGATCGGTTCATAATTCCAAGAATTGCTATCAAATGTGAGGTTACGGCGTCTAGCTATAATCTTTAGGGTTTCTGTAATCCAATCTGTGATAGTTCTTTTGATCCTTTTGGTCGGGGCATGTGCTCGGCTATAGAGTTTCCGGGTACGTCGGGTTCAATGGTGGCATTAGATTCGGTCTCCATGGCGTCTAGGCCAGTTGGATTGGTTAGAGAATCGGGAAAAATCTGTTGATTTTGTTGTTCGGGTGGGTCGGCCCATGGATTGGGGTTGGTGGGTGGTTCGGCATAATTGGGCGTGGGAATATTCCCAGGCAACTGGTCCAGGGTGTTTGCATTGGGTAGCGTGGGAATTGGATCGGTTTGCATGATTATCAAATTTCTCACGCTTGTTGTTGTGTTTTGATGTGGTGATATCATCGATTGATTTATTGGGGGTAAACTAGAATCGCCACATTTGAGCAAAAATTCGGGAGTGGGAGGGGTGGTATTGGGAGAGGTCTGGTATTGGGTCTTGACACATTTAGCAGAAGGACCCGTAGGTGCATCTATTGCCTCTTTGACGTTAGCATGGATCTCGTCAAACGAAGTTAAGGAAGTTTGTTGAATGTCTTCCATAGGATTTTCTGTCGGTCGTTGGCCTGAAGCCATCGTAAAGAAGTGCGAGAACACACGAGGTGTGGTGAAAAGGCTACCCCCCTTTCTTTTAGTTATTTTGAACAGTAATTAAACAGGAGCTGTGGTTTAGGTATCAAATTAGGCCCCAAGACCCATAATTAAGCAAGCGTTGTTTGTTTTCTTATGTATTTTGTGTTGTTTCCCTAAGCTCTGAATTTGGTTTGGTGATCTATGGGAAAGAGTATTCCATTTTTTTTTTGTTAATAATCGATATATAATCAATATAAAAATAATTAATATTTTGATAATAAATCACTCATAACCAGTCAATTAATATCAATTGCAAATTTTATAAAAAAACTTTACTGGTAAAAATTTTTTATTAAAAAAAAAAAAACCAAAAATACAACGAATAAAAAAAACACAAAGTAACAAATACTCAAACTCTAATCCTAACTCTAACCCAAACTCTCACTCTAACCCAAACCCTACTCTAATCTATACTAATCTAATCTAATCTATACTAATCATCTATATTAACTCTTTCTAATAGCTCCATATGTGACAATACATTATAGCACTATTAATACAATAATTATGACACCAACGACGGCTCCAACTACGACACCAGTGATATATTAATTATGACACCAATGATGCACTAAACAATAGCTCCAACAGTGATTCCACAAAACAACTTAAAAAACAACTAAATTATTAATCTAAAAGAAAAAAAAAAGAAGTTAGTTAAATGCAAAATAAGCAAAACAAAAAAAAATAAAATGAAAAGCAAAAAGTAAACAAAGCAAAAAAAGCAAGCAAATCACAAAAGCAAAAAGTGCAAAGCAAATAAAGCAAAAAATGAAAAACAAATGAAACAAAAGGTACAAACAAATGAAGCAAAGGCAAAAAGCAAACAAAACAAAAACAAAAAGCAAACGAAGCAAATGTTAAAAAAACAAGTGCGAATACTAGAGAAACAAAAAAAACTACCTCATACGAACGCAAAAAAAACGAGCAAGACCACCTGTACAAATGCTTAAGAAACAAGCAAGACCTTTTTACAAAAATACAGAAAAAACAAATAGACTACCTACAAGAATGCCAAAAAATTATACAATACTATTTACAAGAATACCGAGAGAAGCACATAAAGCCATTCTACAAGAACACCAACGACACTAGCTAGCAACACCAACGACAACACCAACTACAAACACCAACTACAATGGTCGACACCAACAACGAATAAGGATAGGAATCATATAGTCATTAGTCGATTAGTCAACGATTAGTCGACTAATCGACTAAATTTTTTTATAGTCAGTCGATCGATTAATCGATTAGTCGATTAATCGACTAGTTGATTAGTCGATTAGTCAATTAGTCGATTAATCGATTAGTCGACTAGTCAACTAGTCGATTAGTCGATTAGTCAACTAATCGACTAGTCAATTAGTTGACTAATCGATTAGTTGATTAATCAATTAGTTGATTAGTCAATTAGTCTATTTTTTTTGTAGATTTATTGACTAGCGAATTAATCAACTAATCGATTAATCGACTAATCAACTAATTGACTAGTCAATTAGTTAATTAATCAACTAATCGACTAACCAACTAGTCGATTAGTTGACTATTCGATTAGTCGACTAATCGATTAGTCGATTAGTTGACTAATCGATTAGTCAATTAATCGGTTAGTCGATTTTAGTTAGTTGACGACTAACAGTTTTAGTCGACTGACTAATCGACTAAAAATTTTTAACCGATTCCTATCCTTAATGACGAAGCACCGACTAACACTCAACGACGAAATATAAAACCCATTGCTCCAAAATGGACGGCACCAATGACAAAGAAAGGTTGCTCCAAAATGGACGACGCTAACGATGCTAATGAAGAAGTTATCTGAAAAGTGTAACAGGAAAAAATTTAAAAAAAGATAAATAAATAACAAAATAAATAATTTAAATAAAATGCATAATAATAAAAATTAAATAAAAAGTGAAGTGTAGTAAAAAAAGAATAAATAAAAGTTATGCTAGTAATAAAAAAAAAAGATGAAAAAAAATAAATATATAAATCAAAAAAAAATTTCACATAATCTAATCTAGATCTATGAAAAATAAAATTAATAATTATTAATAAAAAAAATATATATTATTTAAAATAAATAAAATAAATAAAATTCTGACGGCAAAAGCTGCCATCGGAGAATTAAAAAAAATTAAATATAAATTAATAAAATATAAAAAAAAATTAAAATAAATACAAAAAAAAGAATTAAAAATAGTAATAAAAAAATCGAAAAAAAAAATTGTTAAAAATAAAAATTAAAATAATAATAATAAAAAAAAGTAATAAACCGAAAAAAAAATAAAAGCGAAAAAATAAAAAAAATAAAACAAAAAAAATAAATTATTAAAATTAAATAAATTAAATAAAAAAAAAACAATTAAATAAAACGATAAAAAAACTGATAAAAAAAAACAAAAAGATAAAAAAAAAACAATAAGAAAAAAACAAAAAAAAAATTGATAAAAATAAAAAAAAATAAAACGATAAAAAACAAAAAAAGATAAAAAAAAACCGTTAAATTAAAAAAAAAATAAAAAAAATTTAAAAAATTAAAAAAAAATTGAATTAAAAAAATTAAAAAATAATTAAAAAAATTAAAAAAAGCAATAAAAAAAAATAAATAAAAAACAAACAAGTAAAAAATAAAACAAAAAGAATTTAAAATAAAAAAACCCCTGAAAAAAAAAGAAAAAAAGCAAAAAAATAATAAAATAAAAAAAATAAATTATAATAAAAATAAATTATTAAATAAAAAAAAATGGAAAAAATTAAAATTAAAAATAATTACAAACGCCACCAAAAATTTTTCAGATCGTGTAAATTTGCACGATTAATGATAAAATTAATTTTTAAATAAAAAACAACTTGATACATTCTGTTAGGACTATACGTGTCTGCTGATTTTTGATAATATGTGAATGCCTTGTTTTTATTCTTTTCAACCTTTATTCCATATTTGTAACAACAATTGATTCCTTTAGTATGCCTCACAGTAGCAGATTTTTCGAACTGAGCGAACGCTTTTATATTCATCTTAATTCCGTGAAAATAAAAATATACTAATTCATATGTTTCATCAACACATGAACTTTGTAGTTATAAGTTAATAATTTAACAGTTGTAATTGTTTAGATTAAATGATTACGGTTAATCACATGTTCTCTTGAAACACAATCATTAAGCGAATCGAATTAAACTTCGTACTCATCTTGGTAATTTATTAAACAATTGAATAATTATGGTTGATCAATGTCTTGAAACACAATCATTAAAATGAATCGAATTAAACTCTGTACTTACCCTAGTAATTTATTTGAACGATTAAGTGATTACGGTTAATCACACATTCTCTTGAAAACAATTGTTAAAGTGAATAGAATTAAACTTCATACTCACCTTGGTAATTTATTGAACGATTGAATGATTATGATTAATCAATATCTTGAAATACAATCATTAAAGCAAATCGAATTAAACTTAATACTCACCCTGGCAATTTATTTGAACGATTAAAGTTAATTACACATTCTCTTGAAACACAATTGTTAAAGCGAATCGAATTAAACTTCGTACTCACCTTGAACGATTGAATGATTATGGTTAATTAATATTTTGAAACACAATCATTAAAGCAAATCGAATTAACTTCATACTCACCCTGTTATTTATTTGAACAATTAAATGATTACGAAATCCTAACCCACCTATGAAATTCCAATGACAAGAACCACCACCACAAACAAAAATCTAGCGACAAGGAGAATATAAGAACCACTACCTACCATCTACAAAAATCCCAACAGGCGGAATATAAAAATCACTTACCCAAGAAAATCTCAACAACACTCAGAATGTTAGAATTACAATTTACCAAGATACATTCGTAGTGTAAGAATTATTACCTACCCTAGGTGCCCAGTAGAAATCGGAATGTAGTAACCACTTGCTCTAAAGTGCTTTGGCCGTTACCTGGAACTCCTGAAAAAAAGCCGGAAAAAAAACTAGCAAGAAAAAAAAACCTGGAAAATAAAAAGTATTATTGTCCGAAGCATAGTTGAGGAGCAAATCTTACGTTTTTGATACTCTTGCACTTACTTTTTTGATACTCCTGTATTTACCCCAAAATTACGCTTACTTTTTTGATGCAGATCTGCATATATACACGTGACTTGTATTACACAAAGGCCCAGTGTATTGTTTTTGCAAAAATAATTTTTGGTTATACACCACTAATGCTGTGTAATGTTACACAAGTCTAATTTTGCCCGGCATTAAGCTTAATGCTGGTGGGCACTATCATGATAATGCCCCCGGCGGCAGTGTTGTACATTTTCACTGTCCCAGCCTTTTTTTGCCATGTCCCAACGTCCCAACGTCCCAGTGTCCCAAGTGTCCCAACTATGTCCCAAGTCTTAATAATTAATAATTTAATTTAAAAAAATACATGATTATATATTTTTCTAGATGCTGAACTCATTTTTAAAAGAATTAAATTAGATTATCTTAATAAAATTTTAAGTAATTTTAATTTACAAAATTGTCCCAAAATGTCCCAAAATGTCCCAACTTATGTCCCAACTGTCCCATGTACAACACTGCCCGGCGGGGTTAGACATAATTCCGGCCCACCCTAACCCTAAATCTAGTGGTACCCTAACCTGGCATTAAGCTTAATGCTGGTGGGCACTATCATGATAATGCCCTCGGCGGGTTAGACATAATTCCGGCCCACCCTAACCCTAAAAACTAATTGTTCGAAGCAACATCCAATCACAGTACATATACTAGATGCATATGTCGTGTAACTAGTATGTGAACTGTGATTGGATGTTGCTTCGAACAATTAGTTTTTAGGGTTCCTAGATTTAGAGTTAGAGTGGGCCGGAATTATATCTAACTCCGCCGGGGCATTATCATGATAGTGCCCACCAGCATTAAGCTTAATGCCGGGTTAGGGTACCACTAGATTTAGGGTTAGGGTGGGCCGGAATTATGTCTAACCCCACCGGGGGCATTATCATGATAGTACCACAAGCATTAAGCTTAATACCGGGTTAGGGTACCACTAGATTTAGGGTTAGGGTGGGCCGGAATTATGTCTAACCCCGCCGGGGGCATTATCATGATAGTGCCCACCAGCATTAAGCTTAATGC
>QKWP01000011.1:181437-197356 GCA_003550325.1 Gigaspora rosea | reverse complement strand
TTATAATGGATTAGTTAGTTAAAATCAATTAATAGTTGATTATGTTTAACTAATCAACTAATCGATTAATTGATTAATTGATTAATCGATTGTGCATTAAAATTATGATCGTTAAGAATCTTAACGATTGTGTATGTTAGTGCATGAAAATTATGATCGTTAAGAATCTTAACAATTGTGCATGTTAGTAGTGTTACGAATCAGGCAAAAGTCATCAGGAAATTTTTTAGATAGATACTAATCGATATATAACAATTGTTTTATATCGATTAAAAATAACGTTATATATCGATAAACTAGATAAAACTCGATATATATCTATAATCGATATATATCGTAATTAAATATAATCATTATACATCAGCTAATCGATTATTATCATGTATATTTAAATCGATAAATAACGATTATAAGTTATTATCATTATATAGCAGATAGCAGATAGTAGACAGTCTACTATCTGCTATCTGCTATATAATGATTAATAACTTATAATCGATATTTATTGATTTAAATGTACACGATAATAATCGATTAGCTAATGTATAACGATTTATATTTAATTACGATATATATCGATTATAGATATATATCGAGTTTTATCTAGTTTATCGATATATAATGTTATTTTTTAATCGATATAAAACAATTAATTGTTATATATCAATTAGTATCTATCTAAAAAATTCCTGATGAATATTAAAATAAGAAATCTTGAGTTCGTTATATCCAGAGTTCATTATAAAAAGGTTCGTTATATCAGAGATCTATATATCTGATATAGATGTTGATCTGTGTAACTGGTGATTTCCTCCGGTTAACTGTGGTTATTTTCAAAAAAAATAAAAAAAATAAATGAAAATACAATAAAAAACATAATTATCGCTACATACCTTCCAAAGTCATTTAGATCACAGTATAAAAAGTAAATTTTAACGACGTATATTTAATAGTATATCAGTTATCAGTTATCAGTTATAAGATTCTATACGTGTTTGATTTCTATTTGTGTAATGTATGTTACCCTACCCTTAAAAATATTTTGATCAATCAAATATATACTTATTTGATCGATCAGTATAATCGATCATTAATTGACCTATTGTTGCTCGAGCCCATTAATTGGTGCTCGATCATTGATCAAATCGATCAATAATCGAGTATCATATAATCGAGTCAATTCACTAGTTGAAAGGCTGAGTTGGCTTGCAATAAGTGCCGAAAAGTCATTGGATTTCTTGCAAAGTACTAGTAGTAAAGTGTAAAAATAAAATAAAAAAAATTAAAAAATAAAAAAAAAATATAAATAAAAAAAAATAAAACAAAACTAAACGAAACTAAACAAAATCAAAAAAACAAAAAGAAAACGAAAAAACAATGTAAAATTAATAGAAGATCTAAATTATAAGCAAAAAAAAATAAACAAAGGTCTAATCTGATCTTGTGGTACAATCATCAAAAATTATCAAAACATTTCGAAAATATTAGTCAAATGCANTTTTTTTTTATTTTGTAGTATATATTTTTATGATCTAGAATACATTATGGATTAGATGGGCATAGAAAATTTTTTTAAAATTTTTTTTTTGTTTTTTTTTTACCCGGTGATCTGGAATGAAATTTTTGTGACGTGGTCAAAGCACTATGTAATCGTTAAAGATCTGCTAATTGTCATATATCGTTTCAAATAATTATGATTATAATCGATTTATAGATATATAACGATTTAATATAAAAAATGATATATATCAATTATAGATATATATCAATTTTTTATCCAATTAATCGATATATAACAATATTTTATAATTGATATAAAACGATTAAGTGCTATATATCGATCAATATCTATATATCAAATTTGCTGATGATATGAATGTTGAAAGTAAACAGTAAAAAAAGAATTAGAATAGACCCAAAAGATTTAAAACAAGTTCAAAGATCATATGAAAAAGGAGAAGGTAAAAGAATAAACAATAATAAAAAAAAAAAAAAACACAAGATCATGAAACAAAGAAAAGCGAACGAAAAAATTGAAGAGTTGATGAACACACTATGGGGAAAGAAGAGAATAAAAGTTGAAATGAAAATAGATAGAGGGATAGAAAACAATACACAAAAATATAGTATTATGCCAAACAACACAGGAAAACTGCCAATGGGAGACAACGATAAAGGAATGGCCAACAATAATAAAGAATTTCAAAGCGGCTTTGATCCAAACAGCAATAATAGTACCAAAAAGATGTCACATTAATGTCAAAATAAAAAAGAAAGAAAAATTATGCAGAAAGGCAGAAGAAATTTACAAAACAGAACTACACAAAGTACATGACTTGCAAGACTTTATGAACTGGGCCAGTTGGACCTCCTGGAAAACACTAATAATTAGAAAAGACTTAAATATACATTTGAAACAATAAAAGAAAATAGCATAAACGAAAGACAAGACAGGTATAAGTTAATTGCTGTATTAGCTTTGATATACTATCAATTAATCACCTTTTTGAGAAAAAAAATAATTCTTCTAAGAAAGGTTAATACTGATAAAGAAGATAATTTTTTTGACAAGAATTATTCTTTTAATTATATTGTCCAAAGAGGAAAATTTTTTTGAAAAATAATTCCTTTGATGAAAGTTATAATACTGATAATACCGATAACATATTTAAAAAAGAAAGCTTAGAAATATTTTTTACGAAAACTTGATATATTTTATTATAACAATAAAATAAACTTTTGTCGAATTTTCATGAGGCCAAATAATTTAATATACGACTATAAATCACAACTATTCGTAATACTGAATTAATATATGTCGATAAAAAATTATCTTATCAAAACGTACTAGCAAAATTTATTATATACAAAAAATATCAACTATACTAAAGAAAATTCTTACTAACTGTCAATTAAATTTGTATTAATATTTTAAGTTAATCTTCTAAGCTTATTAATAAATTTATAGAGAAGCATTAAGATAATACAAACTTAATAAGTTGGTTCTCATAACACGGCCGGGTCAAATTTTTGCAAAATTTGAAAATAATTTTTGACTATATTTATTATCGGGTAGTTTTTCTTTTTTTAGATATCTATAGAAAAATTTTGTTTTTTTTACATATAAAATTTTTTGAAAATAAAATTTAAAGCTGGATTGCCGAGTCATTTTTCAATGCATATTAAATATTAAATTATACGTACAGTATAACTATTTAATATTAAAATGCTAATGGTTTTAACATTAAAAAAACATTTTATATAGGATTTAAAATTTTGCGCAGGTGTTAAAGCACATGAGTTGGCTATTGAATCTCTCAAAACCGAGCCTGTTCAACATCAAGTCTGATGAAAATTAATCTACCAAGTCCGTTTCCGCTATAGTTTACAAATCTGATATGTTTCATTTTTTATTTATTTTAATTTTTTACAGTAAATTAAATTACAATAAATTATATTGATAATAGTTGGCAAGTTTTAGAGTTTGGGACCCGAAATCTATTTCTAAGACCGAAAAGTTTAGGGTTTCGGTTATAAAACCTAAACTAGTACCGGATCCCAAATTGTTGCCAAAATTCCAAACTGCTACTAGATTTTCCCGAAACTTAAACCAACATCTAAATCCCAAATCAGTGCCGAAATCCCAAATCAATAAGCTAATACTGAAGTTTAAAATATATACTAAAATATATATTATATGAGTCAGCATATATAAAAATTTTGTTTAGGATTTCGGCATCATTTTGGGATTTCAGAATCAATTTGGGATTATTAGTTTGGGGTTTCGGTATCAGTTTGGGATTTCAGCATTAGTTTGGGTTTCAGTTTAGGATTAAGGGTTTGGGATTTAGGCAAAACCTATCGTGTACTAATACTATATCCTAAACCTAAAGGGTTTAGGAAGGGTTGTGTTCGGGACCCCTCTCTAATAAGTTTTGTAACTGAATTCTCATACTATGTGTTATTTTAATTGTATAGCCTCTCAATACTGATACAAAAATTTGTCCATTATGCACATCGAATCTGAGAAGTTAATAGTATAAAAAATTTTATATACGTTAAATTTAGGTTTTTGGCATGAGGGATTTCTGAATCAGTTTTGGATTTCGGTATTGGTTTGGGATTTCGATATTAGTTTGGGATTTGGATTTAGTTTTGGGATTTAGGATTATGATTTAGGTAAAAAAAAATAACCTGTTCAAAGATATTTAGGAGGTTAAGCTCTGGAACCCATCTTTAAGCTGTACGTAACTAATCATAACTTACTATCGAAATTACGAAATGTAATATTCGTTGGATTTATATCGATAATAGTCGAACATATCGTAATTTTTTATGTGCCGTAGCTCAACTTTCATATGATGTAATATAAATTATGTATTGATATATAATTTTTTACATATATGACTATATATTATTTTTGCGAATCAATTTACTTTGATAATATTTTTGAGTATTTTATAAAGTTTCGCTAAAAGAAATTTGAAAGTAAAATTTTTATAATATATTATTATTATTTTATTATTATTATTATTATTATTATTATTATTATTATTATTATTACGCAGCAATTACATACATATCTATTTACAATATTTTTTGTTACGTAATTATATAAATTTATAGGTTAAAAAACTGGGGTTACGCAACTAATTAAAGTTACGAAACTAATTAAAGTTACTAAGCTAATAAAGTTACGAAGCTAATTAAAGTTACGATGCCGTAACCGTAACCGTAGTCGTAGTCGTAACTAGTCGTGTACCATAAAATTCATTGGGTCGATTCTACATCAAACACTGACTTGGGCGTTTAGAATCTTTGTTTTTTTGAAACCGTGGATAATTCCGAATTGTTTTTTGTTATTAGCTTTTACGATTTTATGTTTAGTAATAATTAACCAATCAAACTCGAATATACGCATGCCAGGGTAACATCATGGCATAAACTTTAATATGTAGATGGCATGCTACATAAATCAAGGGTCGAAAATATAGATCTTCAAATCGTGCATACAGTCATGAATTTTATTAATCATATTATTATTACAACACTTCTCTAATTGTATTTCTTTTGAGTCAATAGTAAATTGAAACAAAAGGTACACTTTTGAGAATTTGTATTTATAATAATTATAATAGTGAATAAAATTTATAGAGCCAAGAATTTATATACGATAACGCATTTATAGTGTTATATTTGCGTCATCGTATTGGGTGAATGATAAACACCAATATTTGTAATCATATGACATGCAGCTTGTGCATAACACAAAAATTTTGACACCGAATAAAAAATCTTAATAATTTACTTGCATTTTTTTTTTCTTTTTATATTAATCTGGGAAAAAAAAAAAAAAAAAAGGAAAATGACATTACCTAATGATATAATTTATGATATCTTGCCACATCTTCATGATGATATGCGTGCTTTGTATCGATGTCTCTTAGTAAATCGTCTTTGGTGTCGAATAACAGTCCCAATTTTATGGTGTCGGCCATTTACAATTTCATCTAAACCTTTTACAAATAAGCATCGCACGAGTCGTACTCTTATAATACAGACCTATGTTTCATGCCTTAACCAAGATGAACTTGCATATTTAATCCCTTACAGAATAGAATTTCTTGATATTCGACCAACCTTATTTCCTTATGAAAAATATCTTCAAGAACTTTCCGATAATGCCATAGATAAAGGTGTAAAAGGATGGTTTCAAGGAAAAAAACTTACTTTTCCCTTTGTTGAATATGATCATAGGGCTGAAGCTATTACTTATTCACTTTGGCGCATGTTCATGCGTCAATGTGTTAAGATACAATCTGTATCTATTATGCCTTTGTATGTTCGATCTGGTATTTCGAATGTACCAAATTTCTCTGCTTCAATGTCTGCTTTATCACATGTAAGAAGTTTCACATGCAGAATTGATTGGAGTGATAGTGCTGAAAAATATCAAAAAACCATACAACTATTACAAAAATTGGAATTAGTTTGCAAAAAAATAACCCACATGAAAGTTTATATACATGAAAAAGCTGATCCAGGCGTTCTAAATGCAATTGTTCAGATTATTAAAGTACAAAAAGGTATCAAAGAAGTCTCTTTTAAGAATAATATGATTCTGAAAGGAAATCTTTATCAATTTAGACCACTCTTGGTTCCAGTCATGGAATCACAAGCAAATTATGTAACTTCATTAGCATTTCGATCAGTTAAATTTAATGATGTTTCAATTATCGCTTTGGCTGGCTTCCATTCATTAGAGTCTCTGTGTCTACAGAAATGTCGAAATATGACAAAAGAACATAGTGTTATACTGTCTGCAGCATCATTCCGTCTAAAATTTTTATCTCTATTAAGAAATTCATGGTCAAATTCTATTACTTCTGCACTTATTGCTAAGGCAGGTGTCAATTTACAACAGATGGTATTGGACAATGTTTGTACTGAAACTACACAAGCTGCATTAGATCATTGCCCAAACCTTACTATTTTATACATAGAAGTATCGGTTTACAATTATAATCTAATTACATGGATTGGTTCTACAAAAATTCAACAACTTGAAGTATCGTTCGGCGGAATATTCCGATTGTCCACCGAAGACACAACTAAATCATTACAATTATTAGGAGAACATCTTCCTACCTCGGTGATTTATCTGAAATTGGATGGGTTATATATTTCTAACGAGGCATTTACCAATTTTATTGATAATTGCAAAGCTCCATTATCGACTTTAATTATTTCAATTGATTGTTATTATGATTTCGAAGAGAGTGTACTCACTGTTCTCGACTTTGTTTCTAAACACAAGACTTTGAAAAAATACGGAAATTATGACAATAATAGCAATAATAGGTATGTACAGAATGTGTCTATTAGAGAATTGGAAAATCGCGGGATCAAGATATTGAATACTTATGACATTAAGAGTCTTTCATCGAAAGCATTTTAAGGCATGTATAAGAACTTCATTATTAGATGGTGATTCTCTCATTATTTAAATTCTAGAAGGATTCAATTTAGTTTACTTTCTTCCAAAGATTATTTATTGCCATTACTATAAAAAATATTACACTTTTGTTAAAAAAACATTTAGTACATAGATTACCAAGAATAGTTACATACGATCATATAGGTATGGATATTTTAAAACTTACACCAGTAATAAAAATTAAAATCAATTCATTACAAATATCTTAATTGGCAATTATGCACTAATAGGATTTTATATCCTAGTTCTCTAATTAAGAATTGTGGAGTATTGCAATTTTTGAAAATCTATTCAGATTTTGCAATTGACAAAAGCGTTGATTAACAACGTAAACTTATGGAATGTTGCACGTTCAAAATTTTGATGCAACTGCATACGATACAATTCTACAAATTTAATTTCAATATTTTTTCAGAAATTGGCAACAATTTTTCCATGCATGCTTTCTCATACAAGTACTTCATCTAATATATAGGGAAATAGTTTGAAATGGTCGAAAAAATTTCCAATGTCACCTACAACATGATACATTTGCTATATATTGAGCTATATATATATTTAATGTTAAACTATTGGGACAAAGCAAGAATATTAGATACATCGGAGAAAAAGGGTACAGCCTAACGCAATTCCCAGATCCGGAATTTTATGCAAAGATTCTAACTTAGAGAAGATTAACAAAGACAATTCTGCAAAGATTTCTGCAGTAATCTTACCGAAATTTCATAAACATGCATAACATTATTATAGAATTGTAATATTTATTGTTCCTTATATAGATATTTTAAAGTTGCAATTAGAATAATAACTTTATCTGGTTTTAAAAAGTTTACTAAATTCCAACAAATATCCACTATTTTTAATATTATAATTTTCATGCTTATAGTAGAAGATGCAATAAAACTTTCAAAATCTCTATAAAACCAAAGTGTACAAAAAATAAAAAAAAAAAAAATAGGTTTTTGTTAAAAATTTCATTACTAAGAATTTTCACAGATAAAAGTCTCTAAATCTATTAATCTTTTATTAACAAAAAAAAACTTTTACATACCTACTCAGAAACCACATTGAACACAAATACCCACCGCACATCCCCCGCTAATTGCTATAACTGGAATAAATGTCATGGCAGGTTTCATATCTGAAGGGAATTTGGAATTTATCATTGATTTTACACCTATACCAAATGATAAGTGAAAAAACAACGTATTAGAAAAAAGATCTTAATTTATACAAAATATAATACTAAAAAACACCTTTTTCCAAAGTTGCGATTTCAACTCCAATTTTTTCTGAATAAAAAAATCTAATAGAGGATATGCTGACCCAAAATATTGGATCATTTTTACCACCCTCCAGAAGGTTGAACTTGCAAATTTGATCATGTATTTTGAGTAATCCGAGTTCTATTGAGGTTAATAAAGTTGTTAGAGTGATGCCTATTATTAAAAAATTATTAGTGTGAATAGATAAAATGAAATAAAATATAAAACGAAATAAAATAAGGACTTACATTTTTCAACTCTTATTGTTATAATACTATTTAATATAGGATTTATAAACAATGTAGCTATCTTTATTATGCAGAAATTTTTCGTATCTAAAGTGTCTTTAATTATAGTTTAATTATAGTGGGCAAATTTAGCATGTTCATAATTTAGCAAATCAATCGCAAAATAATAGTAATAATAAAAACCTTCCAATGTGATAGGTTCAAAATTTAAATTTTCTGAACCTTCTTCCAAATCGTCATTATAATTGTTACGGTTTATTTTTCCATTATGTAACAAAACTTGCCATTCAACTTTAGCTTCCCGAGGAAGTGATGGTACTGCAATGTAAAGACTTGGTGGAATCTTGCAACAATTCTACACTAAACAAGGTTAAGAGACTAATTCTAATTCAAAGATTAAAGCTCAACCATTTATACATATTGTCAACTCACTTCACCCTTTCTCCATTCACAAATATACTTCCAAGCCTTTTGCACAACTTCAAAAGATGTGTCCTCATCAACAAAACAAATACATCCCATTGAAAATTTCCAAACATCCAATTCCAAAACTGACGTAATTCTTTCTAAATTTTTTAATGAAAGTATAGTTTGGGACTGTAGGCTTAGAGGAGTTGGAAACTTCAATGATGCAGGAATTAAACCAATTTGTCCCGCTATATATGCATGATTGTTTATCTAAAAAAAAAAATATTATTATAATCGATATAGAGAAATTTTGAATTTCAATTTTGAGACTTTAATTTAGAATTTACTATTTTAGCTTGAGAATAAGGCCCAATATTTGCAGGTGCCCAATATGACATGCTTTGAACATGCATAGTGTTCACTAGTTTAATGTTTGAATAGTCCCTAAATTTTATAGCAACTAAATCGATCTGGATATTTGCTGGTGGTGAAAGATTGCATTCAATACATGTTCTAATACAAATATATTATTATTCATACATGTAATTTATCGTTAAGAAATTAAAGAAATCAATGTTACCTGGTTGGTGGATTTATATCGAAAAATGATTTATAAATCATATTCATTCTTCCAAATTCCCTCATATCTTTGATAAGTACGTTCATATTTATGACATCGGTCCAATTTAATCCTAATTTAGCCAACTTTTCTGATTTGTGTAAAGCCTAGCATTAATTCTCATACTTTCAGAAAAAAAAACATTTATATAATAAATTTATGAGTCAAATCTGGCTACCTTCGAGGTTCTTCATACATACACGCGTTTCTTCTTCAATAGTATTTAATGGAGATCGGGTGGTTTGAGAACCTTTATAGTTATAGGCCGTAGTTCCAGATATGGCGAAATAAAGTGAGTTTGCATGTGCAGTATAAAGATCTAAAAATTTAATATAAATTTTTATTTTTGTTACGTATTTGTCATTGCCAAATATTAAGAAATTAATCTATTGTATATTCCAGAAAATAAGCACCTTTTTTTTTTTTTTAGATAAGCATAAATTTCAGACATCAGAATTGAGGAAATAATGAGAATTGGCCATGCAAAATTAATTATTTGGCTTTCATAACCTGGCCGGGTCAAAATTTGGAAACTTTTTAAAAAAATTTTTTTTAAAAGTTTTAATAACCGGGTGGTTTTAAAAAAAAAATTTTTTATATAAATTTTATAAAATTTTATATATGAAATTTTTTAAAAAAAAAGTCGGCCAGAAGGGTCTATTTAAAGTTTCATATTATGAAAACCAAGTAATTAAATTTGTATGACCTTAACATGTTATTTTTGAGGATTATGCGAAAGTGCTCATTTCCGGAATGTATTGTAGTTAATCAGTTACCTATGTAGTCACTATTCATTTCTGGGATATGATCAATGTCTATTTTTGGAACAACTTTTTCTAATATATTCTCGCCTTTAAATATCTTAAACGCCCAAACAATTAGATTGATTTAAAAACCGAAAGTGACAAAATAATTTTTAAAGAAATAATACCTCTGTATTACTCAAGATATTTTCAAAACCATCACTCCATGCGGGAACTTTAACCAAATTCGTCATACCAATGTTAGCTGGTTTATCCATCACAACTAACTTTTTTAATTGAAGATAAGCTACTTCTGCAAACGCATTATCTGAATGCATGACTATTTCACTATTTTCACTGTTAAAATATTCACAGCATGATCAAGAGGATTTAATAAGTATATTAGAAACCACTGATATAATATGAAGAATATTTAAATTCTTACACATGTAGCCTCTTGATAAATAATGGACAATCTAAAGTAAATGTCTCATATTCACCTCCTTCACCACATATATGAACATCATATTTTTCATTCTATAAGATGAAGATTTTCATGTTAAATAATGATTATGAACGAATTGCAAAATATTTATTGGTATTCGGTATTCGGACATACCAAACTACACAAATAAGGAAATAATTCTTTAATAGATTTACCCAAATGTGTTGGTTTGAGACCTATATGATGAAATTATGAAATCAATATTCAAAATCAAAAAAAAAAACAAAAAAAAACAACCTCAAATAAATAAAATAATCAAATTATAAATAAATACTCACCAATAGCAGCAACTTTAATCAATATAGCATTAATCCCAGCATCAATCATTTCAGATAGCAATTCCTTTTGATTTCTTCGCCAAAGATATGCAAGAGGCGTAAGCCCCAATCGACTGCATCTATTGTTGATAAAATTGGTAATAAATTAATGATATTCATTTAGCCAATGAGAAAATGAATTAGCAGTATGAAATTACATTTACACATTTTCAACACGGACACGTTGATAATTTGATAATATTGCACCAACAGAAACTCCTTGGATATCTGGATTTGATTCCTAACAATTAAATTACATTAGTATATCTTCAATATCTGATATGATTCCAAATATAAAAAAAAAAAAAAACTTTTAAATTTACCAACCTTAACCTCTTTCAATAATTCAAACAAATCTTCAGTTTCATCTCCGATGGTCAGTTTGTAATCTGCATCTTGTATTAATGATCGACCAAAAATCCCACGCCTGTATAAAGGCAAACCCATGCATTCGGCATAGTACGAGATCGCATCATGACCAACCGTTTGATAAAGAAAACTATCAAGTTCATCTATGATCAAAAAAAGAGTTAAGATATAATCTACATATATAATAAGATTGTTTAAAGTACCTTTTCGAGAAGCCGCAAGAGGTTTTAAGTTTGCTAATGCAGTAATCTGATGACCATTCGCAACACAATGCATCATGTTAAAGCAACTATCTTTTCCACCGCTTATTAACGCTACGATCTTCATTATAATGATAGATTTTTGTCGGGGACTCAGAAAAAATTAAAAAGCAAATCGCAATTTTTATTGATTATCGCATTATATAAAATTTTTATGTAAAGTTGCACCAACTAAATTTAACAATTAAGGATATTGTAAATCTTCACGTGAGATTTTTACGATCGTTTTTAAAATTTGGAATTTTTATATCTTCTAGCGAAGGTTTCTCAACGACTATGTAATTAAATTTAATAAAAATTTTCTACAGACTTGTAAAATTGAAATAAAAAAAAAGTTTCGTTGAGTTTGACCTGGTAGTTATCGAGAAATTTTCATTTAAAATTTCGAAAATCGACGATGGTTTTTTTTAAAATTTAAATGAACCAAATTCGATAAAAAAATTTTTTTATTTTAATTCTATAAGTTTAAAATAAAAAAATTTTTATTGAATTTGGATCGGTAGTTGTTGAGAACTATTGATTGAAAGGTTAAAAAAAAAAGTTTAGCCGCAGCATCTCTTTTACAGACTTGGAACAAAGATTACTCGGCACATATTTGATCAAATTCGATCAAAATTTTTTTTATTTTGATTCTATTGATTATAGAACCCAAATAAAAAAAATTGATCGAATTTAATCAAACATGTGTTGAGTAATCTTCGTTCAAAGTTTTAGTATCTGTAAAAGAAATGCGACTAAATTTTTCTTTAACTTTCAACTATCCAAATTTGATGAAATTTTTTACAAATTTAGAAAAGTTTAAATAAAAATAATTTATTGCAGATAGTATTAACGGTATCGCGACGGGTAGTGTTCGAATCCGTTATGCCCGTAGCAGGTAGTACTCCCGTAGTACAGAAAGCCCAGTTGAAATATCAGAAATATCAGATCAGCCGATTTTTTTTATATATAAATGAATTTTTTTTTGACACTTGCAAAAAAATTTTTTTTTTTTGTACTGATTTATATATCATTGCTGTGGTGCGATTTTTTCTTCAATTCTTCAAAGCATAGCTTTTTGAAGTACTGAATATGATGTGTTCTAATTCAACAAAGAATAAATTATTTAACTTTATATAATCGAGTTTTTTTTTTTTTTAAAAAAAAAAAATATAAATATATACTGTATATATATATATATATTTGCGGCAATAATAAATCTTGATAGCGATAGCGATGACCTTCTTTTTCATCCAGATCTTCTAATCTTCTAACCATTATCACCGGCGGTTCGATTCATGTAAGTTTGTGTTATTTCATCACATAGCAAATCACAAAGTGAGAGAACCAAGCAAGTAAGAGTTCAAAATCAACATGATAACAGAATTTGATTTTGACTTTAATACACTTGCAACACCAAAATAAAAAACTCTTCTGTTTGAGGCGCTGCATGCATTATTTGTTGTAAAACATTATGTAACGTTATGGGTATGAAGAGTACAATTTGTCATTAATGGGGATACGAAGAATTTCTTTTTTTTAAAAAACAAAAGCAAAGGACTAATGCACGTTTGCTAATATATTAATATTTATTATTATTATATATAAAGGTTCTAGAAATTCAAAGCGAATTGGGTCATATCTGTATACTTACTTAATTTATAGTCAATATTTAAAAAAAATTTTACTGCCTAAAAGATCTGGATCCGGAAAATTTGGTACATTTTGTTTTGGTAAATGTTTTTTGTGATATAAATTTTGCTTAATCATTATGTTTAGCATTTATAAGTCTTTTTGACGGCTAGAGAAGAATTTCATGCCTTTTTTTCATGATAAGAGCCACGTAAATAGTTAAGATTTCCATGACGTACAATGCCGTACGAAACCATAAACACCACCTGGTTTATTGTAAAGAGGTTTCTTGTAGTTTTTCAACATCTAGTCGGCTTGTATCTCGAAATATATTGCTGAATTTACTTGAACAAAATATATACTGTATATATGTATATATATATATACTGTATTAATTTAAATATTAAATAATAAAGTAGAAGAGCATTAAATGGAATTGATCATTTAATTAAAGTTCGCAGAATGATTTGTTTCATACCGCGTTATTAATGTTAATGTTATTAATGTCATTAACGTCATTAACGTCATTAATCTAAAACTAATTTAGTTACGTTTGATAATTAAACAAAAAAATTATCTTGATAATCTTGTTTCTGACGATTTCAAAAATCACGTGACCAACGCACTTAAATCGGCCAATGGAATTGCAGGTAAGATTCTAAAGAAATTTAATTAATCGGATCTAATTTTTTTATTATGCCAATTATGCTTGGACTTCTAGTTAAAGTTGTAGAGAAGAAACTTACCATGATAATGGTAGTAAGATTATCAAAATCGGCTTAGTGTATCACGAGATATGCGTTCAAAAAGTTTTGCTATTTCTTTTAAATATTTTAAGAAACCTTTAAGGATACGTAGATTAATTTTCAGATATAAAATAAAATAAATATTGAGAATCGATCTTCCAAGGTCTATTTGTATAATTTTGTGATGTGATCCTTAAATTTAAGAATAACAAATGAATCTATAAATAATTTTCTATGAAATATAAGTGCCTATTATCGAAAATTTGGTTTTATACTGTGCCTATTATTAAAATTTTGGTTTTATACAGTACTTACTATAAAGTTTTATAATGATACATAGCACTTCTTTTTTACCGGAAGACAATTGTTAAAATCTAGAGCAGGTTATAGATTTCTATTAAAATTAAAAAAAAATTTAGTTTAGCGAAAAATAATAACAAAATATTATAGTATAGTGTGTAATAGATAGTTCTATTGAAAAAAGCTTTAAAGTTTGTAGTACATCGAGTTTCATCTAAATATATCGAATATTTATTCGAATTTTTTAATAGATTTTTGAATATAAAAAAATTGATCAAATGAATATTCGATTCCCATTATTTTTAATATTTTTTATAATTATAAAATAAATTTTGCTTCTTATGTTTTTAGTATTTTTGAATTTAAAAAAATTCAACTCTTTCTGATGATCCCTCAAATCAACATGGACCTGCAACAAAGTTTTTAGTTAGTATAGAAAATAATACACAAAACTTCTCTTGTAGCAACTATGACTAGTAGTCTCAAGCTTGATGAATCTTCAGATTATTTGAAGAACTGAAATAGAGCTAAAAAAGAACTCCCTTTGGGTTTGTAGCTCTCTAGTAGAAGTCTACAGAACTATTGAACAAGTAATTGATAAACACTAGAAGTACATGTCAAGAATATGCAGAAATATTAGTGGAAGCAAGCTCTTGGTTTTCTATACTATTCTATATTTTGTAAGGTTCCTCAAATTCAAATCAAATCAAATATTGGATCAATTTGAATTTGATCAAATCAAATTGACCCTGATTTGAATTTGATTTGATTCAAATTTTTGAATTTGAATTTGATTTGAATTTGAATTTTTAATAGTAATTTTCAAATCAAATCAAATATTTGTCAAATCAAATCAAATTTGGCCATATTTGAATTTGATCAAATCAAATATAGTTAAATTTGAATTTGATTAAATATTTGATTCAAATATTTGAAGATCAAATCAAATTGCAGAACCCTAATATTTTGCAAACTTCTACACTTTCTATATGTTGGTTTTCTAGCCTCCTATATAGTTTTTTGCAAAATTTTTACCAAAAATAAGAACTTTGTATACCCTCTCCAAAAAATCGATATTGTTTACCTGTTCTAAAATCGAAACTAAAGTCATGGGAAGTCACAAAAGATTACAATATATATAAAGCTGCCTATGTGTTCACATGCAGTGTTGTCATGGGACAGCTCTGGACAATTTGTGGACAATTGTGGACAAAAAAATAAATCTAAATTACTTAAAATTTTATTAAGATAACCTATTTTTTTCTTTTCAGAAAAATATTCAGAACTATAGTGCGGGAACCCTTAAATCAACCAGTTCTATATAGGTGGCTAAATTTTGGTGTGGGTTGGAAGTTGGGTCAGAGCCAATAAAATTGCGCGAATAAAAAAAAAAAACTAAAATATACTTTAGACAAAAAAAAAAAATTAAAAATTTTAAAATTTTTTTTTAAAATTTGTTTCAAAAGTTTTATTGAAGCCAATCAAATTGCAAAAAAATTTTATGAATAAAAAAAAAAAATAAAAAAAAAAC
>QKWP01000011.1:158952-180595 GCA_003550325.1 Gigaspora rosea | reverse complement strand
TTTTTTTTTTTATTTTTCCTTTTTATATTTGCTTTCTATTTTGTCTTTTTTGAACTTTTTCTCTTTTTTATGCCTTTTGTAAAAAAAAGAAAAATTTAAAAGAAAGAAAAAACAATCTTGATATGGTATACAATACCAGTTGGTAATAGTTGGGCATACATTTGGATATACAAAAGCTCAAGCAAGTTCAGTCTTTGACTTAAGACTTATGGCAAATCACTTTGGATATTTAATACTTGAAGAGTTTTTTTTTGTAAAGATAGTTTAGTAATTATTTTGTACTTGAACATAGCAGCAATGGTTAACTTTTTTTAATAAATCAAAAGAAACAAGATTGTTACCATATATTCTTGAAATAAACTATCTGGGTGCAGGCAATAGAAACAGCCCATTTTTACATATATTTTATTTTGAGATAATTGAGTTTAATTATTTGTTTTGATTTTCGGACTGATCCAGGATTAATCAAATTTCATGATTTTGATTGGTTAAATATAACATGTAACTATCAGGTAATATCGTGATGTATTGGCTCTATACAGCCTCTTGTAATTTTTCTTTAATATTATCTTGATTTTTTATTATGCAAATTGACTTTCATTTTTAATTGAAAAATGTCAACCACGTCAAAATTTATATAAATCTAATAAAAACTTGATTTCAAAAAATTTGTAAAAATGGGCTGTTTTTATTGCTTGCGCTCCATCTTTTTTGAACGATTTTAAGTAAAAAAACTAAGAATAGCTTATTTTTAGGATATACAGATTTTTGAAGATTATGCCAGATAGCAGAGGTAGCTTATTATCAGATATTATTTTTTAAAAAAAATTCTCATGCATAAGAACTTGTGCATTGAGATTCAAACAGGTTTTTACATGTATATATGTACTAAGGCTCTAGTGTATACATTCTTAAACCATAGTAATACATATGTACATACATATTATATGTATAAAATATTGCTACTATATACTGTAATTTATTTATATTCTTTTTTAATTTTTTTTATATTTTTTCTATTCTTTTTTATTATTATTTATTTTTTTTTATTCTTTTTTTATTATTATTTATTTTTTTATTCTTTTTTTTATTATTATTTATTTTTTTTTATTCTTTTTTTTTATACAGTAGGAGGTTTTTTTTTCTTTTAATTTTTTTATTTGTACCTTTTTTATTCATTTTTTTTTTACAAATTTATTTTTTTTATTTTTTTTTTATTTTTTTTTATATTTTTTTTAGGAGTCGTCTTGGCGCCACCCAGGTTGGTAAATAATTCACTGCCACCCTATTCAAATTAAATACTAAATTGACTGACTGACCCTAACCTTATGGTGAGTGCATCATCAAATTACTATTTAATTTGGACAGAGTGGTATACCAACCCGGATGGCACAAAGACTTCATTTTTTTTATTTTTTTTTTATTTTATTTTTTTTTATTTTTTTCTTTTTTAATAATTTTTAATATTTTTTTAACTTTTTTAAATAGCTGGTGGACCAGTTACACAAGATCATGATCTAAAATAAATCATAACAATTTATTTTCGATCATCTTAATAAAGTACTATATAAGTTTTTTTTATTATAAAGATAAGTACATCAGCAAATTTATAATAGCGTAATCTTATGTAAGGTCTTACGAACCGTAATATAAGCAAAATATTACGTAATATATTTCGAAATATTTTGAAATATCAATATTTCGAAATATTACAAAAGTAATTTCGAAATATTTCGAAATATATTACGAAATATTTTGAATCCTTTCAAAATATGTTACGAAATATTTCGAACCCTTTCAATTATTTTAGGACTAGGAAACCAAGCTGGATCAGTAGATCTGTAACCTGGATTGCGCATTAGACTGATTTTTCGAAATAGTTCGAAATAGTTCGATGATGTTCAAATTCTGTACTACAAGATCAAATTAGATCTTTTGTTAATAATTAAATCTTCTATTTTGTTTTTTTTCACTTTTTTATTTTCGTTCCTTTTTATTCCTTTCGTTCCTTTTCGTTTCATTTTTTGTTTTNCGTTAAAGTCTTGGAGCTGTCATTGAAGTCGTCGTTAAAGCCTTGGATTAGAGGCCACGAAGTTGTACAATTCGGGTAGCTTGGGCGTTTTTTATTCTTTTTGTATTTTGGTGTCTGAAAGGGGGTTTTTTTTGGTGATCCTGCCTTTATTTATTAAGGTTCAAGAATATTGAATACACAATGTATCTAATATCTAGATGTTACCTAACCAAACAAAGACTCACTCGATACTTTTGTACCCAGGTGCGACCTGCCATTCCGATTTTTCATCTCCCTCGGGGTCCTTAACTTGCTAAGGACTTGTTTCCCAAGTTCACCGATAGGCTATTGAATGCCGTGTCAGGATTGCCTACTGTTTTTATAAAATGGCTTCATCCAAGAGGACCAGGCCGGTTTCACATTTTCTCCTATCCATGCCTTCACATTGTTCTCAAAGAGCTCTTTCAACTTAACGTTAGACTTTGATTTTCCTTTTCCCTTATCTTTCCTTTCCTCCAAGCGCTTTACTGAGTGTTCTTCTTTTTTAGTTTTCGAAGTGCTTGAATTCACATTCTCTTTATTTGGTCCAATTTATTTCTCTTCGTTTTCTTTTTTCCTGACGTTTTTCTTCTCTTATCAGACCTTTCTATACCGTGGCCTTTTTCCTAGTCTGCGACTAGGTCGCATCTCTGGCTCCATATTCTCTTGTGGAAAATCTCACTAAAACTGTCAAGTAGTGTACCCACTAACTTTGTCTTCTTTTTGCCGTTTTGAATGAGATTTTTCAAATTTGCTTTTTTCTCTGTTGATAGAAGACCCCTCATTAATTCTTTTCTCGCTTCGAATTTTTCTCTCTGATTTGTACTGAAAACTTTATCTCTTATTAATTCTTTGGCTTCTTCTAAATTGTTCGTATCATCGAAGGCCTCTTTTCATATCGCCTCACTAACTTCTTCTTCTGTTTCGTTCCAGAATGTTTGATACTCTTGGCAGGTCGCTAGATGATCTTGAGTTTCTTCCTCGGCTCCACATGCGATATATATGCAGATTCATACAGGTCTGGGTTCCTTTTGTTGAGTTTATCCATAGTTGGTAAGGCTTCATTTAGACACTTAACCCGAAATATCCAATCTCTATTTTTTCCTTTATCTGTACAATTACCCTCCTTAAAATTCCCTATGTCTTTCCAAGTTTCTTTCCAAACTATTTTATTTTTTTTCTCCTCTTTTTCTATCCAACGCTTACTGCTTCTCAAGTTTGCCCATTCTATATCTACTATTGCTAAAGCTATTCTATTTACACTACTTCTAATCTCATTATCTATTCTTAAATTTTTCCACCTAAGTATTGCCTTTGTAAATCTTCGCCATGGATCTTTAAACTCTAACATTGAACCTTCTCTAGCTCCCTTCTTTGCTAAGCCATCTGCTGTGTCATTCTCTAAAATATTACTATGTCCCTTCACTTTTTTGAGCCGCAATTTCAAGTTCTTCTAGCTTTTAATCTTCTGAATACTTAGCAGCATGTTTCTGTTCTTGATCTTAAAGCATTCTCTTAATTTGTTCACGTCGCTGCTTTTTTTTATTGCTTGGATGGCTGCTGCACTATCCGTTACTCCAGTGACCTTTGCGTTTTCTAGTGCAGCTAATAGAGCTGATCCTATAGCCCCTAGTTCAGCTCTTGTTGCGGAAGGCCAGTTTGTGAAGCCACAAAAGAAGTCTGCTTTTGTTTCTTCCTTCTTTGAGTTGTTTCCTATTGCTATCCATTCTCCACCCATTTTAGCTTTTTCCTGGTTACCTTCTGGGTTAATCCAAGAGCTGTCCGTGAAGAAAGTTACTTCTTTAACGTCCTTTAGGATTTCTGCTTTTTCTTTGAGCTTCTTTTTAACTTCCTCTCCTTCTATACTGCCCTCGATTACTTCTTCTTCTATTCTTTGTATCCTTATAGGGTTGCAAACCATTTCTTGGTTCACTTCGTTGTCTACCGGATCTTTGTCTTTGAATACCAAAGTACACTTCGGTATCAATATTTATATTTTATTTTTATTTAATTTATTTCTTTTTTTATTTATTATTTTTTTAAATTATTGGTTTTATTTATTTTTTTTTCTTTTAAATTATCACTTTTAAATTAAATTAAGGTTTTTTTATTTATATATTTATTTTTTTAATTTTTTTTTTTTACTTATATTTTATTTTGCTATTTTATTTATTTATTTATTTTTCTCTTTGGGTATTTTTATGAGTGGGTAATAGGTAGATAGATAGAACAAATGGATGTTTTTTAGATAGGTAGATAAGTTTCATAGGTATGCAATAGTAAGAATCAAAAGTAAAATATCCAGAAATAACATTATACAAAAGGAGGGTCAGACGAAAAATAATGTTTTTCTTCTTAAATAGGAGGGGATCAAAAAAATTAATGCAATTTTTTTAGAAAAAATCATTTAAAAACTGATCCAGTGGTCCAAATTTAATGATTTTGGTGCCATTCGATTTGTTTTGGTAAGAGGAGTCGAATGGTACCAAATTTATTTTATTTGGATTACTGAATCAAAATTTATTGGCCAAATACCATTGGTTATATCTTTTTATATAAAATTACTATATAACTAATGGTTATTTGTGAATATCTTTCAATCCAGTGATACAAATAATATGGTTTTGGTATAATTGGATTCGTCTCACTGAGATGAATCGAATGGTACCTAAATCATTCAAATCGGATTACTGTATCACAAGATATTCAAGTTTTTGTAAAATTTTATATATAAATATACGGATTATGAAAATTTTTTTTATATAGTTGGGGTGTCAAGCACTACTATATGGGGTACATAATGTTATTTATGGATGCCTCCTTATTCTCAACTATAGAAATAATTAGAAATTTACTTTTTTATTTCTATTATTATATATATGCATTAGAGATACTATTTGTAATAAAATTAAACTAGTAGATATCTGAATCACATCTCTAGTAGAATTTGAAATAGGGGTAGCTTGTTTTCAGAATAAAAAATTTTATTATTGTTTTGATTTTGGAAAAGTGTGGCAACTTATTTTTGAGTAAAACAAGTTTTTAGATTTTTTTTCAAAACCAAGAAAGTAGCTTATTTTCAAAGTAGCTTATTTTCTGAAATATATAGTAAATTAAGCCATTATTTTACTTTTGTAATAATTAATAAATTTAGAATATATAGTATGATATAACTAAAATATACTAGAATATATATATAAATAGTCATATATTATTTTTTAAATTGAATTTAAATTAAAAAATTTTTTCTATTTACTAGTGTATAGCATTTTTGATAATTGCTAACCCAACCAACTATGATTATTTGGTATTTATCTAATCTGCCAATTATGCCTATCCTATATCCTTAATATATAGGGTGAGTTAGTAGAAAAGGGACAAATCGTTTTTAATAAAATTTTTTTTAATTTTTAAAATAAAATATCTTGACAACTATTTAATCAAATTTGCTAAAAATTTTTTTATTTTAATTTTGAAATTATATAGAATTAAAATAAAAAAAATTATTAAATTTATTAAGATAGTTGTTAAGATATTTAAGCTTAAAGTCAAGAAAACTTTTACTTAAAAAAAATTTGTCCCTTTTTTACTAATTCACTCCCATATATAGATAATTTGCACTTTTATTATAACCCCTTTTGTAATACAGTGAAGGAACATATTATTATAAACACTTTTGAAGAAGCTATCACTCAAAATCAAATAAGTAAGTGCAGTACGAACTTCAAGTCACATGACCAGCTAATCTAATAGTACAATATGTTAAAATTTGGTACAATTTTATTATATTACACAGGAGTTATACAAAAATTTCTAAAAAACTTGATTTTTTTTTATTTGTATGAAAATAAAAATTTTACATTTTTTTTATATTTTTATATAAAAAAAAACAAATTATATTATAATATTTGATAGGTCCACTCCAGTTTTTATACATGAATCAATTTGATTGAAGATACTAATGACCAATCTGCTACAAAGTTCTGGTAGTATTTTATTTTATGATTTTTTAACAAGAGCATCCAGCTCTACAAGATTACTAATGCAATTGATTATTTGGTTTATGCTAGAAGAACTCTAAAAAAGATGTAATATATCTCATTTGACTACAACAGAGCCCTAGATAATACTAACAAAGGCTGTTTGAAGTTGATTTTTTGGTTAACATTACCCCCCTCTAATGGTCCCCCCGGCCCCCAAGTAAAATGAACATATGAAAAAAAATAAAAATAATGAAATATTATCATTATTTAGAAATCAAATTCAATATATAAATTCGATTTATTACTTCGTGCATGATATTACTAGTACAGTAGCTAACGTATGTACAAACGTACATACTTAGCTCTATATATGGGGTCGTCTAAAGCAGAGCATAATCACGTGATACCTGACAATCAAATTAAGAATTTGATGATCTTAGGCAATTTTGCTTATTATATTACTACCTAAAACCTATCTAATGCCATTTGAAGTTAAGCTTTCGGTTAACAACACCCCCCCCCCTTCCTATTTGATGCCCCCAGTAAAATTTAAAAAATAAATACTATATAACCACAAAATAACGTGATGTGTATAGTTTCGAATTTTGGTCTAAATTAAGATTAATTCAGGCCGAAACTCGAAATAACTCTGCGTTATTTCGCGGTTAAAATAAAATAATTTAAAAATAAAAAACGAATTAAAAAAATAAAAACTTAAAAAAAAATAAATAAATAAATAAATAATAAAAAACAAAGCTAAAATTTTAATTCCTATTTGCTGTCCTCTCATATATGTTTATTTCAGTTTGCAATAAAACGATTCAACAAAAAACTGCTGAATAAAGAGCTTCGAAATGCTTTTTGTTCGATTGTGAAGAGCTAGAAACTAGTATTAACGAGAAGAAATATTTGAATAAACATTTAGTTTTTACAGAATCATTCGAGACAAAATTTGCTCGACCAATAGGAATTTGGAAAACCCAAAATTCCAATCTGTGATCCTGCATCTTTAAAATGATGCAAATCCAATTACTAGATCACGAGAATTTTGCCTGTAAAAATTGTACATACTTATGAAGTTCTTTTTATCAGATAAAATACTTATTAATAAATTAATTGTATACCGATGTTTATTTATTTTTGCTCCTTTCTTTTATAAGAGGAATATAATGTTAAGGCCGTTTGAAGTTAATTTTTCAGTTAACATCACCCCCAGCTGAAGTCTTCCTCCTTCCCCGAAAAATGAACAGCCAATCAAAACGCTGAATAACTCTTACCAGTCACCTGATTTACATCAACCAATGAAATTGCTCTATTTTTATATGTTCGTTTCATATATTCGTTTCATTTTACCCCTCCCCCCTCCTATGAGTCCTGGAAAAGTGATGTTAACCAAAGAATCAACTTCGAATGGCCAAAGGTATAACAGATAAAGTGAGTTAATAGTAAATTTTTAGAAATTTTGTTTACTTTTTTGGCACAAAGTTTTTTTTAATTTTGGCCAAAATAAAATTAAATTTTAATTTGACCAGAATTTAAAAAAGTTTGGGCCAAAAAAATAGTCAAATTTAATAACAACATGATCAGTTTAAGTAATTGTACCCCTGTTAGTATTACCTAGGGTCCTACTATAATATACTATTCCTAATATTTAAGTGTCTATTTATGCCTTTTTTTATATTCTCAGCTATAATAAGAGGCTTTAAGCAATATACAAGAACAAGCCAAACTGTGCAAAGCATGTTGTATAGTATGCTCAGAAATTGTTTTTTTGTTTTAACAATTGTGTAAATTGGTTATTTGTATAAGATTAAAATAGCAGTTGTTATCTGTGACTAAATCTTTAAAGTTTTTTAAATCCAAAATTGTTAGAGTTTTTGGTCAACTAGTCCTTTTTTTTGAATTTTTGTGCCTAACTCACTGTACTGCTTTATGATGTTTTCTATAGAACTTTTACTACAACTAGCTATAGTTGCAATTGTATAAAGTGAATCACCTCTTTGGTGTTCATAAATTATAGCTTCTTTTTGACTTTCTGTTAAATCTTTTTTCATGCTCATTTTTTTGTAGAAAAAAAAATTAAATTGCATATTTTTTTTTTTATGCCAATTGGTCATAAAAATTTACTTTTTTTTATAGTGCATAATGTAATCTAGATATATACTATATTTAAGTAAAATTTGAACTGATTTGAGCAAAAAATCAATTTTTTGTAAATTTTTTTTTAAAAAAAATTCAAATTAAAAAAAAAATTCAAAAAATTCAAAAAATCAATTTTTGTACAAATCCAAAAATGGTACTTTGTACAAACTTTGTATAACTTTTGCGCAATCTAATAAAATTGTACCAAATTTTAGTATATTGTATTATTAAATTGGCTAGTCATATGACCTGAAGTTTGTACTATGTTTACTTACCTGATTTTGAGCAATGGCTTCTCCAAAAGTGTTTATAATAATTGTCCCACTGTAAATAGTATAACTATATTAGCAATCGTCTATGTTTTCAAATATGCTATAGTTAATTTCAAATTAGAGTTCTAACATATATACTTTTTTTTTGTTAAAGTGTCTGCCTTGGGACTTAGAAAATTTTATTCAAGATATTAAAGCCGTCAGTGTTCCAAGAAAGCCACCAGCATTTGTTACATTGACGAGAATACAACTAGCTACACATACAACTTTTGGTTGTCTAATTTAAGTAGTCCTACATTAGTTGTCATACCTACAACAGTCCTACAACCCAACTAGGAAATTGCCTATTTAAACCCTCTGATACTCCTCTAATCCCTGTTCTTCTTGCCAACCCATCCTGTACAGGCCCATTACATAAGTTAGTCAGCCAGTTCCGATTCTTAGTCCTTAAGTCCTAACCAGATATTCCTAGTTCTGTTATCTTCAGTAGAAGACTTGGTAAAGCAGTTCCTGTCCTATACAGATATTACCTGCGCTTCGGTAACTTCACCGAAACAAACAACTTGCAGTCAGGAGATACCCCTGCAACTGCTACCGTTACCAACTTCTGCCCTTGTAAAGTTCACTTTGACCCAGTACCTACTATTACTTTCCTATCGGTTCTTCATCAATACATTCTAGATTTCTAATCCAGTTGGTCCAGAAGGGTCGATTTACCTGGCATTAGGTACTATTATAGTTTTTCTCTTTCTGGTACCTACTTCTATAACATAGGTCCATTTTTTCTAATATAACTCCAGTGGCCAGGTTGGTAGACCTTGTTCCTAAGATCAACGTCCGGTTCTCTAGCTCTGGTCCAATATTCTAGTTTTGGTAGCACTATCAAAAATCTTTGCAACTTTCTTACTTCAGACTTGCCAAATAGGTTTCCGTTTCCTCAGTTTTTTGGGATACCCTTCTGTTCACAATATCTCCGCTTTCTTTATAAAGCATTTTGGCAAATTATAGCAATTTTATACAGGTTATATTTTATTTTTAGCAAATTACTTGCATTTTGCAAGAAATATACCCAAAAATAAGCTATCTCATTTTTTGTACTACTATAATTTTTAAAATTTTAAGATGCTTAATTTTAAATTTTTTTGATTAAAAAATCCAAAATTAAGCATCTTCTCTTAAAATTTTAAGGAATATAAAAATAAATATACTAGAATAATGTATTTTTATATGCTGAACAAGTTTTCTTAGAGTACAATATTAGAATTAATTAGTAAAATTTTGAGAATCATAGAATTTTTAATTTTACTAATTGATTCTAATATTGTGCTCTAAAAAAATCTTGTTCAGCACATAAAAATACATTATTTTGGCATATTTAATTTTATATTTTTTAAAAATTTAAGAGAAGATGCTTAATTTTGGATTTTTTGATCAAAAAATTCAAAATTAAGTATTTTTCTTAAATTTTTAAGAAATATAAAAGTAAGAAAAAATGTGCTTGTCACCGGCGGTAACACACCCCTGTGTAATGTACGATCAAAACAAACATAAATACGTGTAAATTTATTTTTATTAGAATTAGGATTAGGGTTTAGATTGGGGTTAGGATTAGAGATAACTATAGTAAAATTTTACGAGAAATTTTTTTTGCTAGAATAAAGAGTGGTTTCATAGTTAAAATTTTCAGCTATCGCAATATTTTTGAAAACGGCATTTTTTCACTTCGTTTTTATGTTATATAATCAAGTATAATGTTATATCTGATCTTGTTTCTTATTGGCACAGTTGGTGTGGGATTGCCATCGCCGGTGACAAATAGATTTATTCTAAAAGTAAATATGCTAAAATAATGTATTTTTATGTGCTGAGCAAGTTTTCTTAGAGCACAATATTAGAATCAATTAGTAAAATTTTGAGAATTATAGAATTTTTTAGTATTTTTATTAATAAATATTATAATTCTCAAAATTTTACTAATTACCATATATTCCTGAAAATAAGCAACCTTTTTTGGCCAAAAAATTACATGAAAAAAACAAGGAGTTGCTTATTTTCGAAATATTGAGTTTTTTGAAAAAATTGAAAAATATACTAATAAAAAGTTGTCCAAATAATACCAAATTTTTATTGTAAGTGTATTTTTATGCACTGAACAACTTTACTTAATCGATCTTTTGAAATTTACTTAGTAAAAAAATTTTATATATAGCAACTGCTAATGCATTTTTTGAGATTTTTGAAAAAAACAGGGGGTTGCTTATTTTAGAGTGTTGTTTATTTTCGGAAATATACGGTAATTCTAACATTGTGGAAGGCTAAGAAGTAGGCAGTTATAATAGGTAATAAACTCCAATTAGTGATTTGAACACTCTAAGTCTACCTAAATAAGGAGTTACAATGAGAAAAAGTTTGATATAGCAGGTCACATTTAAGAATTCTTAATGACACCTGGATGGGTTGTACTTTAATATAATAGTCAACCTAGAGTAGACATAATATATAATATACCGGTGTTACAGAATGTGTATAAATAAAGTTGTGGCATGACTAACGAATTCTAAAAAAATAAAAAAATTCTAACATTGTGCTCTAAGAAAACTTGTTCAGCATATAAAAATATATTATTTCAGTATATTTAATTTTATATTTCTTTAAATTTAATAAAAAATACTTGATTTTGGATTTTTTGATCAAAAAATTCAAAATTAAGCATCTTTTCTTAAATTTTCAAAAAATATAAAATTAAATATATTAGAATAATGTATTTTTATGTGCTGAACAAGTTTTCTTAGAGCACAATGTTAGAATCAATTAGTAAAATTTTGAAAATTAATATTTTATATAATTTTATTAATAAAAATACTAAAAAATTCTATAATTCTCAAAATTTTACTAATTGATTCTAATATTGTGCTTTAAAAAAACTTGTTTAGCACATAAAAATACATTATTCTGGCATATTTACTTTTATATTTCTTAAAAATTTAAGAGAAATTGCTTAATTTTGAATTTTTTGATCAAAAAAATTCAAAATTAAGCATCTTCTTTTAAATTTTCAAGAAATATAATTAAATATGCCAAAATAATATATTTTATGTGCTGAACAAGTTTTTTAGAGCACAATGTTGAATCAATTAGTAAAATTTTGAAAATTATAATATTTTATATAATTTTATTAATAAAAATACTAAAAAATTCTCTAATTTTCAATATTTTATTAATTGATTCTAATATTGTTCTCTAAGAAAATTTGTTTAGCACTCAAAAATATATATATTATTATTATTATTTTTTTTGAACTTAGGCAGCCTCGCCAACACTTTTATTTAAAATGATTGTATTCATAAACAAAACAAGTAATTATTTAAATTCTAAGTCTAACATTATCCAATGATTCGCTCAATGATGACTTTTCAGGTGCGATCTGCCGCACTGTTTCAAACTTAGTTTGAATCAGAACACCTTATCATACCTGCTTACTTTTTAAATCTCCTTCTCTTAGCTTCCTGAGTAGAGATAGTCTACTAGAAAAAAAAACATATCACAAAATAAAATGGAAAAAATATAAAAGATGAAAGCTTCAAACCCTAAACGAAAACCTCAATAAAATCAAAATAAAACAAATAGAAAGAAAAAGAAAGAGGCAAAAAACTGCAGTACATAATAGCGTATTGCTGCTAAGCAGCATAGAAAAGACAAAAAATACTCAAAACATAAAAGAAAACTCTAGAACTAATGATAAAAATTATATAATACTGTGCAAGGAAACGCCTCGCCAAAGTATTATATATATATAAAAAGAACCAAAAGAACGTTCTGGAATTTAGTTCTCAGATCTGCCTACTACTCTGTGCCATGTTTCATTGCACGTCCGTTCCTGTTTATCAACTTGCATGTCTTCTTTCGATTAGAATAGGAACAACAATGCTGATCTTTTGGAGGAAGTATGCCAAATTTCCCACTTTCTGTCAAAAATTTCAGAAAAATGCTTCAAGTGAGAATATGGTAGTAGGTATATGGTCGAATATGTTCTTGTAACCAAAAAACCTTAAAAAGAGTCTTGAAAAACTTATTTTTTTAGTTCACCGTCTAGCCAAGCTGAAATACTTTTGTCGACGAAAAAAAACTTCCACTAGAATTTCTTGTACCAAGGGCATTCACTGCCAGTTATCTTGCACAACCAACGCTTCTGGCTTGTGTGTCAAATATATAAAGGAGTTCCCTGAAAAAAGGATAAGGTTAACCTCTATAAAAACCAGTATTAGTACACAGCTACTTCGTCTTTTACTAAAAAATTTTTTGTTTTTTTTTTTGTTCAGAAATTTGTACAAGTGATCGTTAGAAAGAGTTTTTTAATATATATTAGATATATTATTTTGATTTATAAAAATAAATATAATAATTTAGTATTTAGCAAATTACTAAAAATTTATATATAATAATTGAAATTTTAGCAAATTTACTTGATTTTAGGGATAGCAAAAACCTCCAAATTTATGCAGATCATTTATGACCTATATTAGAAATGTCTGGGGTAGGACCTAGTATAAAGGTTATACTTGTTTTTTTTAGCAAAAACCCCTGAAATTTGAGAAGCAAAAAACAGATTTTGCCAATTATCTTGGCATTCAGTGGACCAATTTGAACGAACTTTTTTTTAAAATGAAGCTCTTAGTGAGGCACATCTAACAAAAAAAAGTTCATTCAATTCTGATCACTAGGTTAAAAGTTATTTAAACAAATATATTTTGTTATTTTTAGCAAATTAGGCCAAAATTGGCCAAAATCTAGTTATGACATATGAGAGATGTCCGGGTCCTTCTGGGGTCCTGTTTTTCATTTAGATAGTATAGTTTTTTCTTCTTTTTTACTTCTTTTTATTTTTTATATTTGTTTTTTTCATTTTAGTAGAATCCTGCTACTCAAGAAGTTAAAAAATAGTGTTAAAAGTAGATATTATAATAGATGACAAACTCCAATCAGTGATTTGGACACTCTAAGTTTACTATAATAATGGGTTATAATAAAAGAAAGTTTGATATAGCAGGTTATATTTAAGGGTCCTTAATAACAACTGGATAAATCATACTTTAATTTGATATTTAATCTAGACACAGCACATAATATACTAGTATTACAAAATAAAGTTGTATTATGACTGCCAAATTAAAATATATATATATATATATATTTGATAAAAAATATATTACTGTATCTAAATCATTCTAAATTATTTAAATTATTTTTAAATTATTTTTAAAATTATAATTAATTAAAGTTAGTAAAATTTATTAATAAATTTAAAAATTATCAAAACCTGTTTTTTATATTATAATATATTAAACAATCAAAAATTATATATTATATCTGTAGTATTTAATACCAGTAATATGAAAAAATTCGTATAATATGTAAATCAAAATAATTTTTATAAAAACAAAAATTAAATTTTGATTAATAATAGAGTTAGGGTTAAGACCTGGGATAAAGCAGGTGCATAGTTTATACCAAAATTTCAAAGTGATTTTTTTTGTTAGAGCCCAAAGGTAATTTCATAACTGAATTTTTGTGTTATAATTATTTTTAAAAATATCATGTTCTACCTGATCCTTATGTTACACTGCAGCTCATAACAAAAATAATAGTGGTATTGAACACTAGTAGTATGATTTAACAATGCTGTAAACAATAATATAACCTCTTTTGTTATCTATATTTCTTAAAAAATATTTAATATATTATCTAAATTGCTTTTAAATCACTTCTAAATTATTTTTAATTTATTTTGTATCTTAAAATTATAATTAATTAAAGTTAGTAAAATTTATTAATAAATTTGTTATAATATAATTTTTAGTTTTAAAAAATATTATATAAAAATTAGAATAAATCTAGATCTTACAAAGGTAATACTATTATTTTTTACTTTCTAATTTTGCCAATTAGATAATCCAATTTTGTATAATAATTAAAAATAAAAAAAATAAACAAAAACAAAAAAATCTAATTAATAAACAAAATTAAAAATATTATAACATTATTTTTTGTATTTATGTACAAAATTTGATATAAAGATTTTTATTTAAAAGTCAAAAAAAGGTTGTTTTATTAAAATTTTAAAAAATTATTAAAATTTTATTAAAACAACTACTCTTTGGCTTCTATTAAACCATGTTTAGCATAAAATTTTATATATACAGTCACTTTCTCTATTTTGAACCATTAGTTCTTATATATAAAATTGGTCAAAAAGTTTAGTTCTCAGAGAGTTACTATAATGCTAATCCAAACTTTATAATAAAATTTACAAATGTTCTAGAGTTTTCATTTAGTTTCACAAAGTTTATTAAGATTCGGATTAGAAAGGTTTGGATTAGAGAGAGGTGTTTGTATATATATTGTCTTTAAAAAAATTTTTTTAATATTATAAAAGTTATTATTAAAATAAAAACTCCAAAATATAATCTACAAATTAATCAATTACAACCAAGATGCAAATATAAGTAGATTATAAAACATGAGATATACATTTTTTTAACTTATTCTTTTTATTTTGTTTCTTGTATAAATACTATTTAACCTTTTTTTTTTGTTTTTCTAGAATGTATCAGATTTTAGTTTCATGTTACTTTTATTTAGTTTTAATACCAAAATACGTTGTATACTCAAATTAGAGGCTCGACTACCTTAGATCTCTTATAAACTTCGTTTCTAATAAACCATTTTAAATACTGTATTGGGATTATTTTAATAGGATATAGGTATTCGAAAGCTTTTTTGTTACTTTTTTTCTAACGAATTCATTTGACAAGTTTCTAAAAAATCACGGGAATACGGAGTATTTTAAACTGTATAAAAATTTTTTTTATTAAATTGACTAATTTAGGTTTCTGTGTGCGTATATGCGCATTTAAAGAACGATCAAAATAAATTGGATATTGTTACACATACATACCATTATCTTTATACTGTAAATACACGCCGTTAAATATTTCAATATACCCGGAACTCAAAAAATTTCAATGAGGATTGAGTGTCAGAATCTTCCAAAGAACAAAGAGATGGGTAACATTACGTGTCAAATCACGAAATTTCGAGAAAAATTTTATTTCGTAATGGGCAACAAATAACGATTTGATCCAAATATAGTTTAAATTATATATGTTGTACAGTGAGCCAAAATAATATCTGCGTTACATGAATACTTAATGTCAAGACTCGGATCTAATACAAAACACCCACTAAGAAACTTGCAAACATCTTGTAGGGGGTACTTCGTACATGTTATGCAGAAATAATATAATAAATATGTGGTAATATGAAAAATGCCGTGTAAAATACTTGGGTATTATCCAGGTTAAAAAAAATATGCCATATAAAATATTCGGGTATTTTAAGGTATTTTAAATGAGGTATGAAAAAAGGCGAGTACTTTGGTACGATATGCTGTAATGCCACTAACCTAACTTTCAAATATATATATCATTTCTGGGTATCAGAAGCTGACATATCAAATTTCACAAACAAGTACCGGTAATGAATTAATTACAAGTAAATTTTCGTTATTGGCTGTTTTGCATCCAATAATTAGTCTATTCATTGATCGGTTTTTAGAATAGTTAATCTTCAAGCCGATAATATCAAATACTTAATTAAATATTTACTCTATTAATATCTTTCGTATTATACGAATGACACTCACACTCATATAATAAACTATATACAGTAGAATGTTTACATTTTTAAAAATTATTTTTTACTCTATTTTATGATAAATATAGATATATACAGTTTTTCAATTTCATGCACTGTACATTAATAACTTTAACCAACCTCAATTCAACCTCAGGTTCTTGAGATTCAATCATAAACGATATCTGATATGTCAATTAAAGATAGTTCGTTAGTGAAATAAAGGTTTTCTTCCAAGGTATATACTTGTTGGTCAATCATTAAAATCTGTCTCGTAATTTGTGTTTAAGATCTGAAATTAAATTAATTACGAATCTACAGGCGTTCCATATATAAAAGATCGTATTAAGTTAGTCCAAATTAATCATTTGAAAAAAAAAATTTAATATATAAATTTATAGACAATTGTCGATACATTAATATTCGGAAACTTAATAACTAAATTTAGTTATACATATATATATATATCATAATAAAAAATTAATTATGATCGTATAGCTGATATAGAACACATAACACTACTCATACTGGGGTATTACAGAAACGTGTGTTGTATAAACTCATATCTAAGTAATGTAAGTAATGTACGTATAGATATATAAGCAAAAAAAATGACGAATGTATGTATGGTTAGCAATACTAATACTTATAAAATTTATCTTTTATAAGTAATCCCCTTTTAATAGTTAGGGTTAGGGTAAGCGATAATATTGTCCTTTTCCATGTTAGGGTTGGGCTGGTATAGGTTATAAATAAAATTTTTTAAAGAATTTTTTTTACGAACTATACATGCTATCTTAATTTCTACTATACATACTTTATCAATTATACACTACATATTTGCTATGTACTCCACATATACTGTATATGCTAATATTTTATTTATTTATTTATTATATATTTTATACGTATATATTTTGATAATGGATAAACAAATTTATTTTGTTTGTCGAATGCTAATGTTTCATGATGAGATCACGAGTATACCATGGTATACCTAAATAACTTAAGTTTATTCTCCAAAAATGGACGTCACAAAGATTTTTTGTAACGATCTAGTTTAGGAAAAAAATCAAATATTATATCGAAAGTTTAGGTGTACGAAATGAATAACTGCATAATAGTTTACATAACGCCTTAACCGTAGTATAGTCTAATATTAGATACTACATTTTACAAAAGAAATTACCTGCATCTTAAATAAGAAATAAACGAGTAAAAAAGAAAAGGTTGGTAATACAACATTTAAAGATCTGCAAATTCAAAATTTCCATTCTAATTAGCAATAAAAAAAAACAATCAAAGTTGAATAGTTTTCTTGTTTACATTCTTTTTTTCTACCTTCGTCATTGGGATTTTCATTCTTTAGTACATTATATTCACATTCGTTATTATTGATTTCTTATCTTTATTCTTCGATATTTTCGAAGAATTTTTACCCAAAACTATTAACATTTTATTCGCGCGTCCTCGATATAATAATATACATAAAATGACTTAATACTAAATTCCTCTTATATACTTACATCAACTTTCTAATTCTACAATTTATCATAAATTCGCTTCATCTAACTCACATTAAAGTTTTATTTCGATAAATGTCCTCAATAAATTATTCCTAAAAAAAAAAATTTTTTTTTATCATAATTATTTTTATTCTTTAAACTCGCCAAAAAAAGAAATTTGTAATATACCCATTAAAAGAAATCATTAATACCGTCGATTTTTTATATTTAAAAAATGTGCTGTTCAGCACCAAAATGGAAAGAAGAGATTAAAAGCAATAAGGTTACAGATCATAAATTTGATTTTGTTGACTTGGATGAGTTTAAATACACCAGTGCTAGTGGGAAAATAACAGGAAAAATAAATTATTCATTTGTCTTTCTTGTTATATTAAAATCCGTACTTATTTACATTGCTGATATATGGACTGCTGGACTTTTACTTATTTTTGACCGTTGGGGGTCTGCAATACAACCAAAAATTCCATTCTATGTTTCAAAATGGATTTATATTGGATGTATTTTTGCTTCATTTTTGCTTTTGGCCTGGGATATTAGAAAGGCTAAAAAGATTTATGACTCAAGAGATATATCATATGCGTTTACCAATATTATAGCTTACAGAGCTTATACCCTAAAAAGTTATGCCCATTTTTGTTTTTTCAGTAAAATTAATAACTCTCGAAAAATGGTCGATAAAATCGCTTTCTTTGTGTTCTTTGCATTTAAAGGTAAACTTTTTTTTTTTGATGAATTTATTTATTTATTCATAAACGTTTAGATTTTTTTTTTTTTAAAAAAAAAAATATTCTACTACTCATCATAGGTTGGAAACGTCTTGTCTTTGCTGAGGCACCACGTCAGGCCATTAATGCCATCACATTATATTACCTTATTCAATTAAATAAAAAAAAACAATATCTTGACATTAGCAGCTATGGAGATAGTGTTCATCGTCTTGCTATGGCAACAATGGCATTTTCTCTCTTCCTTTTTATATTTTCATTTATTAAGAGTGTAGCTGCTGTTATTTTGTACATTCCATTGTTGTGTCATATAAGAGGAAATTTAAAGGAATATTGTTGCTTTAAGATTGATAAAAGGTAAGATGTAAAGATTGTACCCCTCGAAAACATCTCTACACGAGTTATCCGGTCAAGCTATTATATATTTCGGGCAACCGTATTCTACCCGGGTATAATCGCTAGCAAGAAGATATTATAATACGCGAATAAATGCGCAATAAATTTGACAAACTTTTTCTTTTTTTTCTAAAAAAAAAAAAAAAAAAAATATATATATATATATATATATATAATGTATATATATAATGTATATATAATAAACAGGATTGGTGAGCTTTTAAAAGCACAAATGGAAAAGCGTATTAAGAAACAACAACAATCTGGTGCTGAAGTTGAAATTAAAGGTGATCTTGGCCATTTTGGCAAGAAAAAAGATGGAGAAGCGCGACCTTTTAATCAACCAACCTTACCAACTGTCGATTACGATTACGATTACGATTACCTCGGTGATACATTGCCACCATATGGTTTGCCAAGGACTGGAACTCCAAACCTTACTGTTCCATCACGAACAGGAACAATCAATTACGGCCCACCCCTTACTGTCCCATCACGAACAGGAACAATAAATTATGGTACACCCCTTACTGTTCCATCGCGAACAGGAACAATAAATTATGGTGCACCTCTTACTGTCCCATCACGAACTGGAACAATTAATTACGGCCCATCAAGAGTTGGAACTCCTACTCCCGATTATGGTCCACCAAGATCCAGAACTCCTGAACCTGGCCCACCGAGAGTTGTAACTCCTGATATTGGTCCACCAAGATCCAGAACTCCTGAACCTGGCCCACCAAGAGTTGGAACTCCTGATTATGGTCCACCAAGATCTAGAACTCCTGAACTTGGTCCTCCGAGAGTTGGAACTCCTGATTTTGGTCCTCCGAGAGTTGGAACTCCTGATTATGGTCCACCTAGGGTTGGAAATCCTGATTATGGTCCGCCTAGATCTGGAACCCCTAATTATGGTCCACCAAGGAATGGAACTCCTGGTTATGGCCCACCACGTAATGGAACACCTGGTAATGGTCCACCTAGGTTTGGAACTCCCGGTTATGGTCCACCGAGAGTTGGAACTCCCGGTTATGGTCCACCAAGAGTTGGAACTCCTGGTTATGGCCCACCTAGAATTGGAACTCCTCTATCAAGAACTGGAACTCCCGTTAATTATCGCGGGCATAATACTGGTCAACATAGTAGCAATTCAAGTAATTCATCTGAACTTTCAGTCTATTCAAACAATACTACTACGGCATATCCATTAGGATCAGGTCATCAATACCAAAATAGATCACAATATTCTGCACTTACTAGAACAGGAACTTCAAGTTCTCCAAAAACTAGTTTCGAAAGTTTAGTAACTGCAAAACAAGAATCTTTAGATAAGAATCCTCATAATAGTTCTAATTATCAATCAACTTTGGAAAATTCACATATAATTTCATCACAATCTTCAGAATTATCTTCAATACCATCTTCGATATCGGGTCATTATAAATAGTCAATAATTTCAAAGTAATAGCTTAAATCCTGGTTCTGATATGGTATCTACAGGATTTATTAGTATTTCTATTACTTTTAATACGAAATATTTTAAAATTTTAATATAATAAAGTACTACTGTAATTTGTTTATATTATTATATAATTATCAATTAAAGTTTAAAAATTAGCGGGTATTATATAAAAACTTAATTCTTTGTATTATATTACTAAACAAGTAACTTAGTTAATATTCAAAGAATTAATTAGAAAATTTAACTAAAATTTGTTATATAAAGTTATTTTTAATTTAAATAAATTTGTTTAAAAAAATTGTTATAAATTGTTAATATTTTTTTTATTTTTTAAAATTAAAATATTTAAAATTTTTTAAATTGGTTCTTATTATCCAGCCAGTTAAATTTTAAAAAAAATATTTAATTATAGTTTAATCTTTTTATAGTTATTTTTTTATTAAAATTATTACATGTCGCTACTAGTAATAATTACTAGTATCATGTGATAACCAATTAGATTTCTTTATTTATAACTACAGCAATATCAGATATATACTAATATATATATATATTTTTGCATCTTTTAAATTATTTTTTTTACTTAAGATTTTTACAAAAAAAACAGTAAAAAAAATTAATTGTCTGGAGCGTAGCGACAGACTCATACTTTTACGCCCTTTGATGACCGAAATTACGTTTTTGATGCATTATAGTTAAAAATATCAAAAACGTAATTGTTGCATTTTCCGAATGTAACGCCGCGTGCCTATATTTGCACATTTAGTGCAACAACAACACAGATTTTACGCGTTTGTGTCATGGGCTGATTCAAATTAATTACCCGGGTAACTAATTTATACGTATTGTAATTCTGTAATTAATTTTTTCTTTGCGTCATGATAACTGATAATCACTGTTTCTCCTTTTTTTTTTATTATTATTATTATTTTGCTAACGAACGTTTGATAGAACGTAGCGCAATAGTTAGACAGTTAGTATACGATAGTATTTTATATATATCTGATATATATATATATTTTGCAGTACTAACAGTTTTTTTTTAGGGCGAACGTAGTACGATTGGTATACATAGTATTCTGCTAAGATGGGTCACGCTGTTGGAATGTCAGAAGTTGCAGAATGTTATTGAAATGGAACTGGATTAACTAGGGATTTACATAAAGCAAAATACTGGTATCAAAGGTAAATTTTATTTAAACTTAAATTTTGCACATGTATTGTGATGCAAATTATATATGTAAATCAACGATTAGGGAAAAAGATTTAACATTAGGTATTATCATTATTATTATTATAGTCTGGTGCATAAAGATTTGTACCTCAAATAGCTCTAATTCAAATATTTTTTGTACAAATTAATTTTTGATATTTTTAATTTAATATACTTATTAG
>QKWP01000011.1:125844-138024 GCA_003550325.1 Gigaspora rosea | reverse complement strand
AAGTATATAGAACATGTTTGTTGAGCATCCTTTTAATTCTTTATGACCAAATATTCTAAGTCTTGTTTAGTTGTTGGGTATCCCAAGTTAGGTCTTCTATGGGTAAGGCTTGTGAAAGTAGTAAGTCAGTTTTGACAAAAAAGTTTTCCTAGTCTTCCTTTGTCATTTTATTATATTGGTACATTTTTCGTTTCTTCTTTTTGTTTCGCTGGGTTTTTTGTTTGCAAATTTTTATATGCCAGGTTGCGGAATAATTTTGTGATCGCTATCCGATATGTAGTCGGTAGCAGTAATGGTTGGTTCATCTATATTCTGAATTAGATTCGAGTTGAACCAAATATCATCAATTTGGCTAGAGGTATTCGGACCTACCAGGACCCCGGACATCTCTCATAAGCATGGTGGACAATCGTGGTAGTACAAACTTCCAAACTTGAAATTTGTGACTCAGGACCGATCTGACCAATAAAAGTATGGGATGATCAATCACATAAAATTAAACAATTGGTCATATCCGTACACGTGATAATTGGCCAATCAATTTTTTATAAAATTACAATAATGTTCAAAAAATCTTTATTTACTAAATTAAAGATATCTCACGATCCAGCAGTCAGAATTTGACGAATTTTATACCATTCGATTCGTCTCATCGAGACGAATCGAATGGTATAAAATTCGTCAAATTCTGACTGCTGGATCGTGAGATATCTTTAATTTAGTAAATAAAGATTTTTTGAACATTATTGTAATTTTATAAAAAATTGATTGGCCAATTATCACGTGTACGGATATGACCAATTGTTTAATTTTATGTGATTGATCATCCCATACTTTTATTGGTCAGATCGGTCCTGAGTCACAAATTTCAAGTTTGGAAGTTTGTACTACCACGATTGTCCACCATGCTTATGAGAGATGTCCGGGGTCCTGGTAGGTCCGAATACCTCTAGCCAAATTGATGATATTTGGTTCAACTCGAATCTAATTCAGAATATAGATGAACCAACCATTACTGCTACCGACTACATATCGGATAGCGATCACAAAATTATTCCGCAACCTGGCATATAAAAATTTGCAAACAAAAAACCCAGCGAAACAAAAAGAAGAAACGAAAAATGTACCAATATAATAAAATGACAAAGGAAGACTAGGAAAACTTTTTTGTCAAAACTGACTTACTACTTTCACAAGCCTTACCCATAGAAGACCTAACTTGGGATACCCAACAACTAAACAAGACTTAGAATATTTGGTCATAAAGAATTAAAAGGATGCTCAACAAACATGTTCTATATACTTATACTAAGCAGAAGAAGTTTTTTGCCCTATCACTAAAAGCAACCAACCTACACCTAGCACTGAAGTCCATGAACAAATGTTTACACCTACTAACCACCGAATCCTCCAACTGCTGCCTGAAAACTTGTAATAAATTCCTATATACCGCATCTACTCTCACCGAGTTGAAAATCACCCCCATTACTCAATTAGATCTAGACTCCCCATCGACAACTATTCCCAAATTAAAACAAATCCATCATACAATTTGGACTGCCCGTAATCTGGAAAAATCGCAAGAGCAAAGCAAAAAAATCGACTACTATGTCAACAGACGTAATAACGACTTCAAAGAAAATACGACCAGAATGCTTGATAGCATCCTGAAACGTAGACCAGAACCAGTGCGCACTGACAAAATAATCCTCCCCGATCGAATCTTAAACGACAAAGCTGAAATAAAAGCACACGTCGGATCACACTTCAAAACTTGGACAGAATCAAATCCACAAAACTCGCAATAGGAAAAGGACTAGGAAGAAGCCTACTCACCAATAACTGAGATCGACCCCTCAATCTACGACACCCTAACGAATACCATCACACTCAATGAACTAAAAGAAACTATAAACAACGCTCCCAAAAATAAAGCAACTGGACCGCTAGCTATTTCTAATGAAATTCTACAACAACTCTCTGACCTAACACTATCCCCTCTACTAAAAATCTTTAACAACTGCATACACCTAAAATAGGTACTGCAACAATGTCTAAAAGCGAATATCTGGCCAATACCAAAAAAACCAGAGTACAAATACAATCTCAGCACCATGAGACCTATCACGTTAATTGACCACACCCGGAAATGCTTTACAAAAATTTTGACTACCAGATTAACTTCAATTATAATGAGGCGCGAGATACTCTTTCCGATGAACTTTGCGGCCTTTCCTCATCAATCTACACTAACACCGGTTTCACAACTAACACAAATTCTTGAGGATGTCTCCATTAATCAAAAAGAAATTTGGGCACTTTTACAGAACATGTCAAAAGCTTTCGACTCGGTCCACATCGATACGCTGGCCAAAGCACTTCGCAGAATAAAAGTTTCGGAAACAATAATCAACCTCCTAGTCTACATACTATCCAACCGAACCAACTAAGTTATTACTGACCTCGGTATCACAGAACCTTACTCAGTAATGGATGGAATTGATCAGGGAGAAACCTTCTCCACCTTGCTATGGAAAATATATTATGATCCCCTCATCTCAACTATACACAAGAAATTTACTGGTTATTCCAGTATTATCCAGACTAACCTATCTAAACTAATCAGCTCATCAGTAATGGCATACATGGATGACTCCCTCTGGCTCGCCCCTAATAAACAAACCCTTACAGAAATTTTAAATCTCGCAACTAGCTTTTACAAATTGAACAATATAAAAGTTAATCCTTCCAAATCCTTCTTAATTACTAACTCCACACTTTCTCCACAATCCATCTGTTTTGACGGCACAACAATCACTGCTCTCCCAAAAAACATCCCTCTCAAATACCTGGGCGCCTGGTATACAACCAACAAGACCCCTAATCACGTCCAAAAACTCATAATATCAGAGATCAAAACAAACCTAAGAAAGCTGTATTATGCCAAAATAACCGAAAAACAGGCCGCCTATATCTACAACCACGTTATCATACCCAGATTTCAATACCATATCCTCTCCTTCTACCTAAACCCTTCACAACTTACCTCCATCAATAAAACAATAACAAAAGCTATTAGATCGAAAGCAAGAATAGCCAGAGGTATACCCAACTCCTTCCTGAATTGCGATACTATATATGCTGTGACTAACATAGAACAAGCGCAACTGACTACTCTCATAACAAACTTACAGCGTGGTCTAAACCATCACAGCTTTGATAATTCATATATAAAAACCCGTATCCAACAAATACAGAACGCTACAAATACAGATAAATCAATCTTAGAGAAACTGCCAGCCCTCACACACCGAGAATATCTAACTCACACCGGACAATCCGTAATAGCAATCCACAAGCTAAACCTAAAATTTACTCGACCACTCAACAACTGGCCCATACCCACCATACTTCGTGGAACCTCCCTTAACCCACTTAAACTCACTCACCCTAAATGCACCTACCTAAAAGAAATGCTAAATTGTCACGATATAAATTGCACAGAACAATTTCTTGACTCGATAAATAACAACTTACTTGATTGGACGACCTTTCATCACAACATCAGGAAAATACCCCGTGAAAGAATACCAAAGTGGTTCCGTTCCATCTAATGCAAGATCTAATTATTTCCTCCGCAACACCTACCTTAAACATAAATAACTTAAACCCTTTCCTAACCCCTCCTTGGCTACCAAAAAAGAAAGGTTGGGTTCTAACCCACAATGGTGAAATAGCCAAAATATTCAACCCAAATCAAAAAACAATATACGGCAAACATTTCCTATATCAAGGAAACCAAATATTAAACGCTTGCGCAGGATGTTCACTTCCAAACAGGAGCTCACGACACCGATCTTGCTATCTACTATTAGAAAAAGAGTATATCCATAACCTACAAGTCGATTGTAAACTCACAATACATGCAAACATAAAAGATATCAAGCGATCACTACAACAATTACATTGAAAGAAAACAACAATAACCGATACACAACTCACTAAAATACAAAGACCCCTTACGGCATTCGACGAACCACCAATAAAAATATGGGAAACACTAGTATCTACTAACTTTAAGAAGAAAAACCTAACACTATACCTCACCTCGAAAAAAACTTCAATCACCTAACCAACAAAAAATTATCGCCACTGGTCGAATCGGAACAGATGGGCCTATAATAAGCTGCTACAACAACATTTGGCCCTCGAAAATTACTACTCTCCTAACCTTACTAACCTTTATCGTTTCTACTTCTCATAACCACGCAAAACTAGAAATAATCACTAATAATTCCTCCCTACATACTACCATAACACAAGTTACTAATACCCACTTCCTACAACATTTACGACTAGATCAAATACAATGGCCCCTCCTACCGCACATGACCGCAGCAATAATTGGCGAAAGGAAAATCAACACCATATACAACAAGGAATTAACTATAGTCGACCCTCTTCCTCCACACCAACTTAATACAACCCCACGGAACTTTTTATACAACCGCTATATACCTTTTTTGAACAACATTGCCATCACTCACTCTTTAAAATCAACAATCAAACTTATACACCAAACTACCAACCTTATACGATGGCACAACCAACAAAGAATAAATTTATGGGAAAACCACCTATATGACATCGACTGTGATGCCACCCTCGTGACTATATTATACAACGATAAACCAAAAGCGCTATACACCAACCCGGCACTATCCAACTTGAAGAACTTCAAAGTGAAACTGCTCACAGAAGAATTACCTACCTCACTTCTCTTACACCTTTGTAACCCTAAAAACTACCCAAACTACCTATGCCCAAGATGTTATGCTGGACCTAAAGACTACACCCATCTACTAACCTGCATCTCTAACCCCTTCAATTTCAAAACAGAACTCAGAAAAATACTAATCGAAACTGCAAGGAAAGAAAAAAAACCATTGGAAACCCCTGAAACCTTCGTTCAATCCTATCTCGAACTACATGTCTCAAAGAAAATTCCGTTTGGGATAATCACAAGAAGAACACTAGCCCCTTTTGCTTCCTTATATCTGAAGAACAAACTAACACCTCTACTCCACTACAATATCACCGAATTCATCTATAAGAAAATATGGATTCCTTCTCGCATGTTTTGACACACAGAAGTAGTCCCTTCTCCTCCTCCACTTCCTCCTCTAACGATGCTGAAAACACTCACACCAACCCCATATCGCATAAATACTGCACTAGATAAACTTATTGCTACAAACAATCTTCGTTCAAACAACATACTCAAAATCTAAAGGTCTACGACCATTTTAGTAAAGAATTAGGTCGAGAGTAAAGCAGCTCTTACCTCTACTTCATAATAGATTAGTATATTCCTACATGTAGCATATATATTAGAGATGTTAAATTGCTCAAGCAGTTTGGTTTATGCTTGAAGCATACCTGCTTTGGTACCGAAGCAAGCTAAACTGGTTTTTATAAACTAGTTTATATATAAGCATGCTCATATAAGCAGATTTATATAAGCATGCTTATACAAGTATGCTTAGTTCATAAATTGCTCAAGCAGTTTGAGTTTATGCTTGACTAAACCAGTTTATATATCTACAAGTATGCTTAATAATTCATACTATACTAAATAAGAGATTCAATTTGTAAGATCAAACTTACTACTAAATATTGATATAATTATAGCCAATTTCAGAACCACTTTTTGATTATTGCTGATTTGATTATAAGTAATTAATCATATGTTTTAAAAAATACATATGCATGTGCAATACAGGATAATAATATATGTGTTTGAACAAAACAATATATGGGATAGTTATTTAATAGTTGTATAGTATATCTATTAGTTTATAATTTTTAGAAGTATATTTAAAACAGATTTAAAAATAATAATTAAAAACATATTTGTTTTAAGCACGTTTAAAGATATTATTTAAAAGCATATTTGTCTTGAGTGATTTATATCAATATCCCAAATATCAAAATCCCAATTGTACTAAATTCCAATATACTAAATCTCAAAAAATAAATTAACACCAAAAATTTATAATTATAAAATGTTTTTTCAGGCTTGTTCTTTTATTACAATTAGAATTTTGATATTTAGAATATTAAAAAATTAACAAGCAAACTATAAAAGTTTATGCTTTAAATCTGCTCAAGCAGGTTTTATATAAGCATTTTAACACTTCTAGTTTAAAACATATTTGTTTAAGCATGTTTGCTTGGAGCAGATTTAAAGCATATTTGCTTGAAGCAGGTTTAAAGCATTAAAAGCATATTTGCTTATAAGCAGTGCTTAAAAATTTATAAGCAAACTGTAAAAGTTTGTGCTTCATACCTGCTTGAGCAGGTTTCATATAAGCATTTTAACATCCCTAATATATATGTATAATTTATAAATCTAATAAAGTATTAGAGGATAGACCTCTCTTTAAAAATAAATAAATAAATAAAAATATATATATATATATATATCGATTATTAACTATTATGGATATATATCGATTATAATTACTATTGGTATATTGGTTATATATCAATTATTAACTATTATTAATATATATCAATTATAATCACTATCGATAAAAATTGGCAGGGTGTTTATAATAGATATATATTCAATTGGTTAGTAATCGATATATATTCATCATGGATTTATATCGATTACTATCACTATCGATAGAAATTAGCAGGGGTATTTAGTATCGATATATATCTTACTGGTAGTAATCGATATATATCTATATATAAAATTTGCTGATGATATTATCTGTTTGTATTTTTTTCATGCATTTCCATTGTTTTGGTAACATTCCTTACATGGTGCCAATTGGTAATTTGAGTTTTGTATTATCCAATGATTTACTACCACCATATCTCTCTTTATCGATATTATTCGTCCCAGGAAATTTCTATTATTGGCTTTTTCAACTACCCAGTCCATTTTATTTGGTGTACCTTTATTTGTGCACATATTTGGCATTATCAGTGTTTTGGTTCCTCTTATGTATTCTTTCTTTATTTCTTCTTTTAGTTCCTTGTACCACTTTGGTTCTTTTCTTTTGATCACTTTTAACATTGTTTGTGGTAGGTTAAACCATTTCAATATTGCACTGTTATCTTTTCTTGTACATTGTTCACTATATTTTAGATTCATTTTGTTATACCTTATTTTTATTTTCTCATGATTTTTGAGTTTAACTAATATATTATTTATTGAAGTCCCTTGTTCTTTGTCTTGTTTTGGCCACCCGTTTTGCTCACTTCGCCAGATTGTTATTTCCATTTCTTCCAAATGTTGTAGCATTTTTGTCATTGTTGTTCTACTTTTTTTAATTGTCAGAATGTAGCTATAATGTTCAAGTATCGACTTGTTGGTATTTGCAGCATTTTGAATTTGCTATAACCTTATTCTGAGTATTGAGTTTCGAAGTTATTGTAGTTAAGTTGACAATGTAATATCACTATATGTTGTAGTGTTTGTTTCTCTTTTACTGTTTTTTAGCCTATACAATTTATAATGATGAATAGTTGAGTTTGGTATTGTCAATGCGAAGCCTGCTTTGTTTATGACCACTGCAGTATATCTTTGTATTATTTTTTTGACTATTTGTTTAGTAGTACTACATTTTGAATTCTATATGACAGTCTAGCCAATAGGACTATATTGATAATATACACCGCTTGTTTTTCAGTTACTTTTGATCTTGCTATTCTTTTTATTGCACAGTCTGTCTCTTCTTGTATGGCTTGGATTATAGATTTCGTACTTGTTTCCACTATGTACCAATATCCTAAAATTTTGTATTTTTGTTTATAGTTAATTGCCTCTATTTTTGTATTTTTGTACATTATGTTTGTTTGTTTAGTTAAAGCATTTTTTATTAATAGTGTTGATTCTTGTAGGTTTATATTGATATTTGTTAGCTTAAAGAATAATGTTGCTATTTCAATTATTCTTTCTAGTTCTTCTCATGTTTGCGCTATTCATACAGTATCATCCATGTACACTATTGCCAGTCTCTTACATATGATCACCTTATCAATACCATCTTCTGTATATTCAGCTTTCAAAGTGTAACCTTGAAATTTTGTTATACACCTTTGATAGCAGGAGGTTGTAATAGATGTGCCATAATAGTGGTATCAGTGTCTTCCCTTGATCCATGATATCTTATATATCGTAGGTACTTGTCATTCTGAGGTTTGAAATTACTGCATTTTTTCAACCATTAAAAATATTCATCGTTAAATTTGTTATCTCTTCCGGTATCTTTAATCTTAGTATCACTTTTTTTAGAGCAGGAATATGTATTAAATCATATGGTTTGAATATGTTTTGATTTAACATCCATATCTCCTTGTCATTTATTTGTGCATCTTCAATTATATATATAATTATTGTTATAAGCACTTCTGTTAATGTATGAGGTAACACCACATAGTTATAATCATTAAGTATAGGGTATCTACTCAATTTGCTACTTAATCTTTTCATTATGATTTTGGTTAAAAGTTTTCTAATATGTTCTATTAAGGTTATTGGTCATATTTCATTTAACTGTCCTAAGAATTTATCTTTTTTCACTATAGGATATATGTTGCTTCACTTCTAGCTTTTAGGTACTGCCTGTAATTTGAGACATGTAGAGTTCCAACCTATCAATTGGGTAACTGTATAACCTATTACCCGAACTGAAAAAATTATTAATCGAATAATTGTTTTGTCCAACCGGTTTTTAATGTAATAGATAGATATCCGGTTAATAATCAATTATAAATAAATATTCGATTGACCCAGTATCCAGTTAATAAATATTCAGTTGATTAAAGTATCATGTTCGATAAGTTAAACATAGAGATAGGTGAAATAAGTTAGGTGAAATAAGTTCTAATACATGCCATATTAGTAATTGATTAATATTTGTTACAGATCGAAATATGGGTTCTAAAACCTATATATACTTGTTTAACATAAACTCTACTCTTTAACCTTAATCTCTAATCTTAAAAAATGTGTACAACCCATTTTTATTTTTTGATAGCTTTCCATTTTTTTAATACTAAGAGGTTTCAGAATTAAAAAAATACTATATTTTGAAAATAAATAAAAAGTTAAAAAATCTTATTTGCATATCAAAATTTTGAAATCAAAAATTGAAATGGGAGTGTTTAGAGACTCCAAATAAGTAAAAAATTTTTATTATAAAATATTTTTTTTTATACTCTCAAATTAGAACTTCATTTAAGTAAAAACTATATTTATTCAAAGCAAGAATAGGAGATTGGATCTTTTCAATAAACTTAGTGATTTTTTTGGGATGATTCAAATGCAGATTAAACAACTACAGATTTAATAATAACAAAATACAGAGTAAATAATAAAACTTTTGCTTAAATTATTTACTAAACCTTTACTCAAAATTACTTACTGAACTTTTGCTCAATTACTTATTAAACCTTTGCTCAAATTATTATTTTATATAATTTACTAAACCTTCATCAAATTACATACTGAACCTTCACTCAAAATTACTTACTGAACTTTGCTCAAATTACTTACTGAAACTTTGCTCAAATTATCAAATTACTTGCTGAACCTTCGCTTTAAATTATAGTACTTATTAAACTTTTACTTAAGTTATTCTTTTATATAATTAAGCAAAAAAACTTGAAAAAAATTGTTAGATTTAATTACGTATAGTAAGATATCGATCCAGTTCAATGACTTAGTATTAATTCCAATAATTCGTCAATTTCTTTATCCAGAACTTTAGTAACAGCCTTATTCGTGCTAGCTAATTAATTATAATTGTCTTTAAAAGATATTTATTTGTTTAATTTGATATTGTCTATATGAAATTTTAGGCATGTTAGGTCTCGATTAACAATCTGGATTTCATTTTAATCTGATTAAAATAAAATCTAGAACTGGATCACCTGATTATTATCGGATATCTGGATCACCCGTTCATAATCGGTATCTGGGTCACCCGATTACAATTGGATGATCTGGATTAATTAGATAATCGGTATCAGTTTCAGATAGATGGTTGTTAACCAGTTTTTATCTAACGGATCACAGTTGAAGATTTTCAAACCAGTTTGGAACTCTAGAGACATGTATTGAAAATCTTTAGGATCTTGTGTCTTGACTTGTTATCCAGCTTCTTTAATATCTCATTGGAGACCACCTGTGGTCCAGTTGCTTTTCTTAAAGGTGCTTCTGTTATTACTTCTTCGAGTTTTTTTAGTTCTATTTGATTCTGTATACCTTTGTACCAATTCGCATTTACTTTCTTTAATTGTTTGAATGCTTCCTTTCACTCTTGCCATTTTTGTTCATTAGGGGATTCTGTTTAGTCCATTTTTCGAAATGGTTTCTTATTGTATTTTTTATTTCTCTAGGTTCAGTTATTATTTGATTTTCTTGTGCAATGCTATTGATTATTACCAGTTCTCTATTTCATTAGAGATTATCTTTTAGTATTGTTTTCGAAATTGTTATATCTTTTGTTAATGTATTTTTCAATCTCCTGTTTATATGATAAAATATTTTATTTTCTTGCTTTATATATACTTTTCTGATATCCCTTTAGTAATTCTGTTTTTGCATTTACTTCCATTTCTGATTTGTTTTCTTTTATTTCTATAGTAAACCCTAGTTGATTCATTTTGCTAATTTCTTTAATTTCTTGATTTATTCTCTTTCTCTGGTCTTTTCCCTTTTGTAAATTCCTTATTACTATGTTTATTCTTTTCAATGCGGAGTATAACTTTGTCGCTTTTTTTGAAAAAGTGTAAAACGTTTTAGGTGCTACTTTCATTTTTGGAATATTCTTATCTGCCGCTTTTTTAATTGCTTGTTCAATTTTGTTTCACTGTTTACTTAATTTCTCTTCAGTATCAATTTCTTTTGCCTTTAATAACTCTCTGTCTTTTAGGCTTTTTTCTATTGCTTTTGTAAAGTCTTCTTATTTTTCATTAGTCATTTCTTTATATAGGTATATCACTTTTTTCATCTTTTTTGTACAGTATTGTTTTATTGGGTTAGGTTGCCATTTCATATATAAAATCTTGTGATCGCTGTCTATAATTCTTGTAGCACTCTCCATTTCGGGTCTTGTCACCAAAGGTATAAGATTATGTGTTATACTAGGAATTGGGAACCAATGTAGGTCCGAAGCGTAAAATTTATAGATTTTACCATGGCCAGTTCCAATCACGTGAACGTAATAATGCATTAACCAATTAGAATAAATTGTTTGACCAAAAAAAAACTTTAATTTATTAAAATTACGTAGCAAATATTAAATTATTACAAATATTATACAATAATGACAAACAAACTATTTATTAAGAAATCGTAGAGTAACAAAAATAACAAAACATCCTAAACCTAATTGCTCAAAAGAAAATAAAGGTTGACCGTTTAAAGTACATCGGCAAATTTTATATATAGATATATATTGATTACTAACTGGTAAGATATATATCGATTATCAACACCCCTATCGATTACTATCGATAGTGATAGTAATCGATTAATATCCGGTTAATATCCTATCGATTACTATCGATAGTGATAGTAATCGATATATATCCGGTTATATCGAATATGATATTAATAATAATTATTTTTTTTTGTGTGTTAAAGTTACCGCTTTGGGTGAGAGTTTATTTAATCAAGCCTGTGGATCAAGGGCACCTCTTTGGGCGCACCCACAATTGAGTTATATTGAATGAGAGTACAACTAGCCACACGTACAACTTTTGGTTGTCTAATTTAAGTAGTCCGCCCGAAGGTTCTACACTAGTTGCCATACCTACAACCCAACTAGGGGATTGCCTATTTAAACCCTCTGGTCCAACGCTTCGCATGTCAATTCTACTTGTGATCACTAGTACAGCCCTCCGATACATTAGTCAGTCGAAGACAGTCCTGGATGCTACCTACATTCCCTTAGGACTAATTTATCCTCGCAGGTAAACTTGGTAGAGCAGTTCCTGTGCCACACAGGTATTACCTACACTTCGGTAACTTACGCACTCACTGAGGCAAGCAACTTGCAGTCAGGGGTACCTAACCGCTACCATTACCTACTTCTGCCCTTGTAAGGTTCACACCGACCCCGGTACCCACCATTACTTTCCTACCGGTCCATCACC
>QKWP01000011.1:95135-123697 GCA_003550325.1 Gigaspora rosea | reverse complement strand
TCAAAACACTGTGTAATCGTTAAAGATCTGTTAATCGTTATATATCGTTGTGGTCAAAACACTGTATAATCATTAAAGATCTGTTAATCATTATATATTGTTTTAAATAATTCTGATTATAATCGATTTGTAGATATATAACGATTTAATATAGAAAATGATATATATCGATTTAGATATATATCGATTTTTAGCCAGTTAATCGATAGATATCGTTATTTTTTAATCGATATAAAACGATTAACTGTTATATATCGATCAATATCTATATATAAAATTTCCTGACGTAAAGACACCAAGAATACGACTCTAACAGTATGATTCCTAAAGAAGCACTAAGAACAATAACATATCAAAGTATAAGTGAATTGATAAAGCAAAGGAAAGTTAGTAAAAATTAATAAAAAAAAAACAAAGCCAATTGATAAAAAAACAACAGAAATAAAACGAAAAATAAAAAAAACTCCCATAATGATTCTAAGAGTGGCAATAAAACTCCACGAACGATGACAGATAAACCAAAGACAAAGGCTCCAAAACCACAACCATTAAAACAAACACCAAAAACAATGAACCTAGTAACAACTGACAAATGATGACTATAAAAGGCTGGTTAGTAAAAGGCTGAAAGCAAATCTAAAAAGACTATACTAGACTAATTACTAAATGCGATTTCACCAATAATGCGACACCAAAAACGACAGCACCGGCAAGTGTAAAACGGAGACCAAACAATTATATCAACGAACATTCAAATATGGGGTGTCCCAAGTTAAAAGGGCCCATTTTTACAATTTTTTAAAAAATGAGTTTTTATTAGATTCATATAAATTTTGACATGATTGACATTTTTTAATTATAAAGGAAAGTCGATTTGCATAATAAAAATTCAAGATAATGTAAAAGAAAAATTACACGAGGCTGCATAGGGCAAACACATCACGAGATTACCCGATAGTTACCTGTTACCTTTAACTAATCAAAATCGTATATTTGATTAATCCCGGATCAGTCCGAAAATCAAAACAAATGATTAAACTCAATTATCTCAAAATAAACTATATGTAAAAATGGGCACTTTTAACTTACGACACCCCATATAACATCACCAAACGTGAAATAGCAACCCAATAATTACACTCAAATGTGGCACAAGCAACCAATATGTGACATTATAAAACGAATCTACTATTAAATAATAAAACCGACAAACAACAACTATAAAAAAAACTGGTTAGAAAAAGAAAGAAAAAGCAAACACAACAGCAAAAATAAAAGGCTATACTTAACAGTATGACGAACCACTAAATGCGATTTCACTAGTAAATGACGTGACACTAAAGACGATGATATCAGCAAGCAGTATTATCACTTGGACGTGTCCATACTATGTTTTTTGTCCAACGTCCAAGATTGTCCAAAATCGTCCAAGCCTATGTCCCATGTTTAACTAATCAATAAAGTAATTTAAAAAAATATATAATTATATATTTTTTTAGGTACTGGACTCATTGGTAAAAAAATTAAAATAGATTATCTTAATAAAATTTTAAGTAATTTTAATTTGAAAAAATGTCCAAAATGTTCAAAAAATGTCCAAGTGACAACACTGCCAGCAAGTGTAACTCAATAACTACATCAACCAAAGACTCAAACATGGCACCAGCAAACTATTACATGACACCATAAAGCGAATTTACTATCAAACAAATACACTGACAAACGGCAACTATAAAAAAAGCTGGTTAGTAAAGTAAAAAAAAAAAAAGCAATATAGCAACAACAATGACGATGTAAAGTCAAATATATGACTGTAAAAAAAACTGGTTAGCTGTAAGTACTGTTTAAGAAAAGAAAAAAAAAAGAAAGAAAAGCGATAAAAAAAAATCTATACTTATATTATAGATCCAGAAGACTTGATATCATGCAAAAAAATATAAAATTCTATTTCAGTATTTACAAATAGTCGGTTTGTTAATCAAATAATCTTGTGATCATGCATCACACATGCGAACAGACATGAATTTTCAAAATTATGTTTTTGATGCAATAGTTTAAAAAAAATCAAAAATGTAACTATTAATGCATCAAAAACGTTATTTTGTTTTTTTTCACTTTTTTGTTTTTCATTTTTGTTTTTGTTCATTTTTTTTTGTTTTTGTTTGTTTTTTCAATTTTTTTTATTTATTTATTTTTTAATTTTTTAATTTATTTTTATTTCAGCACTTTACAAGAAAAATAACCAACTTTTCGAAACCTTGTGCATGCCAACTACGACTTCTGACACTTTCAAAAACACATCCCAGCAATTTCTAAATTTTTAAGAATGCTTCTTTAGAGAAATGGGCGCAAGCTTTTGCAAGTTTTTGCAAGTTCTTGCAAGGTTTCACTTCATTTATTTTTTCGTTTCGTGATTTTTATTTTTGTTTTTTTAGTTTATTTTTAAAATTTTATTATTAATTTATTTTATTTCAGCACTTCAAAAAAACAACTTTTTGAAACCTTGTGCCTGCCAACTATGATATTTAACACTTTTAAAAACACACACTAGCAATTTCTAAATTTTAAAGAATGCTTCTTTAGAGAAATGGGCACAAGTTTTTGCAAGTTTTTGCAAGTTTTCTTTTCATTTATTTTTTCGTTTCGTGTTTTTTGTTTTTGTTTTTTTGGTTTTTTTAAAATTTTTTTATTAATTTATTTTATTTTGGTACTTTGCGAGAAAAACAAAACTTTTCGAAACATTGTACATACCAACTATGACTTCTAATACTTTCAAGAACACACCTCTAGCAATTTCTAAATTTTCAAGAATGCTTCTTTAGAGAAATAGGTGCAAGTTTTCGCAAGTTTTTGCTAATTTTTGCAAGTTTTTGCAAGTTTTTGCAAGGCTTCGCTTCATTTTTTTTTTGTTTCGCGTTTTTTGTTTTTGTTTTTTTTGGTTTATTTTTAAATTTTTTTATTATTTATTTTATTTCGGCACTTTGTGAGAAAAACAACAACTTTTTGAAACCTTGCACATGCCAACTACGACTTCTGACACTTTAAAAACAATAGAAAACAAAAAAGCAAAAATAATAGCTAACTGTGGGGTGAGCAAAAATAAGTGTATAGGACTAGTTTTTTGTATATAGTAATAGAATTAGATGCGACAAAGTTTAAAAGTAGTTTAAAATATTTGTAATAATATAAAAATAATATGTAATATATAAAAAGTATGTAATATTAATTAAAAATGTATATTTAATTGATAGTCCACTAGTTAATCAGAGATCGATCATAGTGTAACATGACGCAAATCACATATGAAAATCACTATAGTGTGAATGTGGCGTGCATACATATAAAAGTTTTTTTTCTTACTAAGTTAATGACACATGTTCACTAATTGAAAGTTGTAGAGCTCGTCGAGACGCATTTAACGGTGGCTAGATCATTCAAATTTGCTCAGTGGATTGCGAAATATTATTGAAAAACGATTGGACAACTATATAAAATTTCTATGTAAACAATATTTGTTTACATAGAGATTTTATATAGTTGTCCAATCGTTTTTTAATGATATCTTGCCATTTACTAGCCCGATTTGGATGATCTAACCACTGTTAAATGCATCTCGACGAGCTCTACAACTTTCAATTAGTAGACATGTGTCGTTAACTTAGTAAGAAAAAAACTTTTATATGTATGCACGCCATATTCAAACTATAGTAATTTTCATATGTAATTTGTATCACGTTATACTATGATCGATCTCTGATTAACTGGCGGGCTATCAATTAATAAATGTAAAATATAATATATATATAGTTACTTATTAACTCTTTCTGATAATCACTTAAACCAAATTTTTCTACTGAAGAAAAACAAAAAGTTTTTTGTTTAAGTATTGCCTATACTTAATGTATAGTAGGATAATACAGAAATATGGTTTTTATAAAGGTCAACTCTTACTCTGGGGACTCCTTTGTATATTCAGCATGCAAGCCAAAAGTGTCTTTTTGCAAGATAACTGGCAAAAGATGGCGCTCTTGTACAAGAAATTTTGGTAGAGAGCAAAAAGCTTCTTCGTCAATGAAGTAACCTGTGGCAAAACAGTAGGGAACAACAAAAAAATGAGTTTTATCTGGAATATACTCTCTTTTAAATTTGATACAAGTATCGTCTTATTCCCCTTTGGACTTTTCAAAATTTTGCTAAAAATTAAGAAACCCAGCTTATCCCTTCAAAAAATCGGTAGTGTTTACTTCTTCCTAATCGGAAACACAACTACCTAATTGGAATTAACATTACAAGTGCATTTTGGTATTGCTTATAAAATAAACAGTGAATGACATGTTAGAGATTGGGAGGGTACATGTGTTGGAATTTCTTTTTGAATTTTTTATTAGGCGTATTTTGTTTTTTCTTTTTTATATAGTACTATGATAGAGCTTTTCTCTATATAGCACTATATTTTTATAGTTTAGCACAGGCAATAATAGTGCTGTTATCTTTTTACTTCTCTTTTATCTTTTTCTTCTTTTTTTTCTTTTTTATTTGTTAATTTTTGGTTTTCATTTAAATAGTAGAGGTCTTTATTTTCTATATGTTTTTTTTTTTTGTATTTTTTTTCATTAGTAGTATCCTTCTACTCAAGAAGCTAGAAGAAGAAGGTTTAAAAGAAAGCAATCATGATACATAAGGTTGTAGATGTCCTTTAGTGATATATTAATTAGTTCATACAGATACATTTAGCATAGTGGTCATTCAATTTGATTGGCTTGAAGATTACTGAGTTACACAATATAAAAAAAATTTTAAAGTAAACCTTACTATAAAAAACCACGTTGTCAATTGACAACTCATAGTTTTACATAATAAAATTTTTTTAAACCATATAATAGTGCCCTTCAACTCTTTGTACGTCTTCTGTAAAAAAAGATCAGTATAGATCAAATACAGTAATGCGATATGTAATGAATGAGTTAATTAGCTATTAATCATTATATAAATTTAGTTACCAGTATTATAAGTAATTTTTTGGTTACTAGTGAAAAAATACAATGGTCCGAGTTGATAGAGAAGTTCTAGTACCATGAGTTAACTTTTTTCTAAAGACAAAAAAAATTTATTTGAACAAATCATTAACATTTAAATACGTAAAGGGGAACTACAGAAGTGTTGAGCCAATTGACGAGTAGGTCAAGAAGCAAATGCCAATTCAAAATTAACTAAATTGGCATAAAACATTGATAATAATTTCTGTTGAGACTATTTTGGTTGAAAGTGGTTTAATGTATTTGATCCCTTGAAGATACAAATTGTTTGGACTATTACGAAATATGTAGTGGGCGCAAACACAAAAAGCCGTTTAAGACAACTTTGATTAATGACCTACGACTTGAATGATAACCCGTTATGTGATTGGTAGGAGGTTTAAAAATCAACATAAACACGGGACAATTCTGCAATTGCGATTTATGAATAACCAAGAATTGAAAAAATAGTAACTATAGAATGGTTATAGAAAACGCAAAGCAGAAAAGTCACAGAAAATTGTTATATAGTAAATATTGTTGGCCTTTAATTTTATTGATTATAATAAATTTACAGACTCGGTAAGGAAGGTTTTGAAAAAATTTTTAGATATGAATAGAAAACATTATTACGTCCATGGAGTTACAAAAGGTAGGCAAACGATTTGTAATTTTTGAAGGTAAAATATGCTAAATAAAAAACTATGTATTTATCATTTCAAACTAATGCAGTGCAAATATGACCAATGGGTTGGTTCTTTAGAACCTTTAAAAATTACTTTGCCTTCTTCAACAGTAAAGAAAAAAACTCTATACTCGCTTTTTAGACAAAATCGAAGCCAACTTCGAAGGCCGCAAATCCACACATATATAGATAGCAATGAGAATTATAATATAATTTTAGAATATACTAATGAAGGAACTTTGAAAATACCTAAAAACATGTTTACAAAATTACAATAGCAGATAAACTACATATTGCTAAAGAAATAGCATAGGCTTTATTTTTACATGAAAATAATATTATTTATAGAAATCTTGTAAGTATTATAACTTATATTTTATCTGATTTTATATTTATCAATTTATTAATACAGTACTTTAATTACCAATACTTTAATAACTTAGCATTCGAAAATCTTAATTCATAAAAACAAGCCTAAGATCACAAATTTTGATCTATCGAAGCAAATAAATAAATATCCAAGAATTCAACTGTAGATGCGAAGCTTCTCAATTACTTTTGAATCTGATGAATGAACATTACGAAATTTTATATATAGATATTAATCGATATATAACAGTTAATCGTTTTATATCGATTAAAAAATAACAATATATATCGATTAACTGGTTAAAAATCGATATATATCTATAATCAATATATATCATTTTCTATGTTATAATCGTTATATATCTATAAATCGATTATAATCGTAATTATTTGAAACGATATATAACGATTAACAGATCTTTAACGATTATATACCCGTCATGAAAATTTTAATCCAAATCACCGGGTAAAAAAAAAAAAAAAAAAAATTTTTGAAAAGTTCAAAATTTCTTAAGCCCATTTAATCCACAAGCAACCAAGAATCATAAATATATATACCACAAATTGTGCAAAAAAACTTAAAAAAAAAAAAAGGCCATTTTGAACGATTTTTACCCCTCTCTCCCTTCTACCCCTTTTTTCTTTTACTCCTTTCTTCCTTTTTTTTCCTTTTTTTTTCTCTTTTTTTTCTTTTTAATATTTCGAATACATTCAAAATATTTTAGGATGATCTGTAACCTGGATCATATCAAGGATGCGTTTGACTAATATTTTCGAAATGTTTCAATAATTTTCAATAATTGTACTACAAGATCAGATTAGATCTTTGTTTTTTTTGTTTATAATTTAGATCTTCTATTAATTTTATGTTTTTTCATTTTCCTTTTGTTTTTTTTTGGTTTCGTTTAGTTTCATTTAGTTTCGTTTTGTTTCATTTAGTTTCGTTTAGTTTCATTTTGTTTTTTTTTATTTAATTTTGTTTATTTTATTTCTACACTTTACCACTAGCACTTTGCAAGAAATTCAACAACTTTCGCTACTTTGCGCAAGCCAACTTAGCCTTTCGATACTTTGCAAGAACACATAACTAATTTCTCCAGCAATTTTTAAATTTCAAGAACACAAGTTTTTACAAGTTTTTGCAAGTTTTTGCAAGGTTTCATTTTATTTATTTTTTTGTTTCATGTTTTTTGTTTTTTTTTGTTTATTTTTATTAATTTATTTTATTCCAGCACTTTGTGAAAACCTTCAACAATTTCTAAATTGCAAGATCATGAACTCTTACTTTAGGAAATAGAGATTTGGGGCTTCATTTATTTTTTTATTTAGTTTGCTTATATTTTTGTTTTTTGTTTGTTTTTTTTTTTTTACTTATTTTTAATTTTATTTTATTTTATTTATCCCTTACTTCTTTCGGAACTTTGCAAGAAAACAACTAGACTTTTCCGGTACTTTACAAGAATTCTGGCACTTTGCAAAAAGTCACGAATATGAGTGAATATAATCGAATATAAGCAAATATGAGCGAATATAAACAAATATAATAGTTTATCTTTTTTTTGTTTTTGTTTTTTATGTTATTTTTTTTGGTTTCGTTTTTGTTTGTTTTTTTTTACAGCACTTTTTAGGAAGTTTCAAATATGAGCGAATATAAGCGAATATAAGCGAATATAATAGTTAAACAAAGAAGAAGAGAAATAATAGCTAACTACAGGGTAAAAAAATAAGTGTATAGAGCTAGTATTATGTGACGAAGTGTGAAAGTTGTTTAAAATATTACTATTTTTTCATTTTTGTTTTTTTCATTTTTTTTTTTTTTGTTATTTTTTTTTATTTTAGAAAGTAGTGAATATTAGTGAATATTAGCAAATATAAGTGAATATTATAGTTAAAACAAAGAAGAAAAGAAATAATAGCTAACTGCAAGGTGAGAAAAATAAGTATATAGAGCTAGCATTATGTGATGAAATGCGAAAGGGTTCAAAATATTACTATTTTTTTCTTTTTATTTTTTTATTATTTTTTTCAGGTTTAGTTTTTTTTGTTTTATTTTTTTTTTGTTATTTTTTTCATTTTTTTGTAGAAATGTATAATAATATATAATAAAATGTATAATAATAATAATAAATAAAAAAATATATAATTTTTTATTAAATTGCGAAATCTTGTGAAAATATGCGAAAACATGCGAAAATCTGTAAAACGTTTAAAAAATAAGTATATATTATAATAGTATTGTTATTAGTGATTTTTAATCTGATATCTATTGATTATTACCGATTATAACTGATTATTACCAATTACTATATTAATCGATAGTTCTTGTCAGTGGGGAATTAAATCAATTACTATCAAATAATAATAAAAATCGATAGTAATCCCTGTGCAAATTTTGGTAATAAATGCTTAGATACAGAACCTAAAGACAAACCAACTGCTGGAAAATTGTCTAGTATTCTGACTGAATTATATAAGCAAGTTAAACATAATAATCAGTTTAAATCGACATAATTCGAATAGCAGATACACTACAAGCTATTTATACAAGTCGATTTTTGAATCTTTCAAAACTCCCTAAACCAGGTAATAACACATATTTTTTAAAATATTAGTAATATGTTATTGTAAAAATTTTGAATCTGCAAATATAGTAAATGCAGGTAATGATATTTTATATTCTCAAATTGAATTCAAATTTTTGTAGATTTATATGTATATATTTTAGCAAGTCAGCCCAGTCAATGAATTAATTATGTTGAAGTTCCCGATGATACATTTAACTTTTTTGGCAGTTTGTAGTAAATCCGCTATACCATCTAATGCTCCTTTATCAAAAGTTAAAAAAATTTGTGAATCTGCTAGGCAAAAAAAAATAGCAACTAAAATTACAAGTAGTTGAAATTGATCAAAATTGTCAGACTAGAAAAAAAAAACTAACCAAGGAGTTATTTAGTTTAGCTCAACTAGACGACAAACGTGAATTAAGTATTTCTTTTACTAGCGAGGATTTAAAGAAGTAATAGCAGAAAAACTAAAAGACCATCAAATCGGCTAAACTATCAAATCAGCTGAGGAGGATATGACATTTACTTTTTGGATATAGATGAAGACTTAGAAGTAGAAATTTTTACTAGGGATTAAAAGCTCTATTTATCTAAACTGTAATCAATATTTTATAATTACTTCTTAAGAAAATAAAGTGAAACTTAGCTTCTTTGCATTTTCTAAATGAATTTTAAACACCATTTAGTTATTATTGATTGGGTTCGAATATGAATTCAATTTAGATCAATAAAATAGATGAGAATAATTAAATGTTAAATGTATAGCAAAATAATCTTGGCATTGAATTTAAGTAGTTAACAATATGAATTCCAATCAATTAAATTTCATGTTAATTTTGTCGATAGTCTTAAAACAGCATTCCAAAATTTCAAAATAAATATAGATAGTATAAAAATATAAAGATAACAAAAATTTTTTATTATTACTAATGTTAGCTTAGAAATGAAAACTATCTTTTTTCATGAAGCATATAGATTGTTATAAATTTTATGCACTATAACTTAATTAACTAAAAATTTTTTGACATTATGTTATGTCATTAGTAGGGATGGCCAATTATACGATACCGTATAAAAAAATGGTATAATAACCGTATAATTGGTATAGTATAATTAAAATTATACCGTATAATTGGTATATTATAACTGTGTAACAAAATTGGCCAATAAAATTTTTTTAAATTTTTATCAATAATGATAATTAAAAAGCATATGGTCATATGATCGATTTTAATACCTCTATACATACCGTTTTTATATCGTAATTATATAGTATAATAACCTGGTATTTATACCAAATTTTATTATATGGTATAATTTCCAACCCTAGTCATTAGATGATTTTTTGCAGAATTCGTTCATACAGGACATATGATTGGCCAATTCTGACCAGTCAAATATGATTGTACGAGTATCATACGCACATATGTACTTCTTTTTAGCAAATTAGAACTTTTACAACTATTTAGTAACTATATAACCTGGATATTTACTTTTGAGAACCGAAAAATTTTAATTATAGCTTATTAATATTACTAAGGGCGAAAAACTAAAGCTGAGCCTAAGTCTACACTGCAAGAATTTTTTTACTGCATTGCAAAATATAGTTAATCATTTCAATAAAAATGTCAGATAAACACTAGCAAGAGGACTATATAAAAGAATGCCAAAAAGAAGCCAAATTTTTAAATGGCAAGAAGTTCCCAACTATTTTCAAATATATAGATTATCATTGTGGATGTGTTGGAATTCTTAATTATCTTTTAGTGGTAGAATTAATAAAAAATACCCTCAACAAGAAAACCTCTATATATTGTATTTATAAATATAAGCGCAAGATATACTATAGATATCAAAAGATTATTATTTAATAAAATTATATGTCAAAGTCAGATAAAAAATATAATACTTCAGCATTTGGAAATACTGGTATGTGTTATACTTTAATAGCAAATTTGATAACTATATTTTGATTATTGTTATAATTAAAAAAAGCAGAATACAAGTCTCTCTCGTTATAGTGAAGTGATCTATTTCATAGTAAAAATTTTTAAAAATTTCATTATATTGAGAGTATAAATGCTAGTGAAATTAAACCATTTCATCAGGTGAAATGATGAAATAGTTTCACCAGAATTACACCAAAATTTTATTTTGGTGAATTAGTGAAATTGGTAAAATTGATGAATTGGTGAATTGGTGAAATTGGTGAAATTGGTAAATTGGTGAATTGTTGAATTGGTGAAATGGTGAATTGAATTGGTGAAATGAAATGGTGAAATGGTGAAATGGTGAATTGGTGAATTGGTGAATTGGTGAAACAGTGAATTGGTGAAATGGTGAATTGGTGAATTTGCTCAGTTCTATAAACAGTTAATAGTTCAGACCTCAAAGTGTGTCTGTAAAAACATAAAATGTAAAAACTTGAACAAAAACCTAACCGAATTCCAGGCTAAAATAATTCCAGACTCTGGAAATTCACCATTTCACCATTTTGCTGTTTCACTATTCCACCAATTTACCATTTTACCATTTCACCAATTCACCATTTCACCAATTTGCCAATTACACCAATTATACCAATTCACTAGTTATACTAGTTTCATCATTACCGATTAGTGATTGGTAAAATGGTGAAATCATTTCATCACTCTGATTTATTTTACTAGCATCTATAATTGAGAGGTAATAGTAAATTCACTATATCGAGAAAATTTTTATATAGATTGGTTTTGAATTTATTTTCAATATTATAATGAAAGTTCACTATAACGAAAGTGACTTGTAAATATATTTTTAATAGCACAGAATCTTTACAGAAATAAATCATTGCTTCTTAACAAAATAATTAAAAATTTAACCATGTAATTTTCGTTATTCGGACTGATTCGGAAGGATTTAATAGTGATTTACATTATGCATATTGTTTACTTGTTTATATTTTTTAACCAATTAAATCGAATGTCCACTATGCTGATCGAAAGTGAAAAATATATATAATTTGTACTGTACAAAATATTTAAAGTAAATTTATAGTAATTATATATATAGTAAATAGCAAATATGTAGTGTATAATTGACAAAGTATGTATAATAGGAATTAAGATGATATATAGTTTGTAAAAGGAATTCTTTAAAAAATTTATCTATAATTTATACCAACCCTAACCATAAAAAGGACAATATTAGCGCTTACTCTGACTAGGGATGGTAAAGTCCGGTCTGGTCTGGTCTTGGTCCAATAACCTACAGGTTCTAATATATAGACTTAAAGACCAAGTCTTTTATACTAGTCCACTACTAGTCCTAGGACTTTTATTAACTTAAGTTCGGTTCAGATCTTGGTCCAGAAATTAGCCTAGACCTTGGTTCATTTTATATATTTGTACTCAAATTTTATATATGTATTATATACAGTATAACTCGATATAACAAACAACCAGAGTTAAATTACTATCTAAAAAAAATTTCAGGTTATGTGATTTATATCATTCACTTATTCAAAAAATTTACTTAATAAATTATACTTTCACTTTTACAGAAATTTTGTTAATAAGCTCGTATAATAATTGATAGATTAGTCAATCAGCAATGCCATTTCAAGAAATTTACCGTGTACATATGTGTATATATATGTATGATTTAACAGCTGCCCTGCCTTGTTTAGTGCATCAGGGGTATGTCGAGTGTGATCCAGGTTTACATAAGAAGAACATCCTCCTGCATTGAGCAAATTTTCTAATTATATTATATAATTAGAAATTTGCTTGTATTTTCAATACAAGAGGATGCTCTCCACATGTAAACCTGGGTCACACTCGATGCACTTCTGACGCACTAAACAAGGCAGGGCAGTTGTGAAAAAGACCTCTGCTCATTGTATTAAAACAAATACATCTAACTTATTAAAACATTTGGTTTGAGTATTTCTATATATGAATTATTTATATATTATAGAATAAAGTTATTTGAATTTTTTTATATTAGGACTTTTTAAGAACTTTTGAATTTAGGTCCCAAAATCAAGACCCAGTTTTTGAAAATTGAGTCCAAAGACCAGGTCCTAAAGTCCGGGACCTAAGGACTTTACCAACCCTAACTCTGACCCTAACTAATAAAAGAGTGCCAACCATATATACTTTTGTAAATTTTTTTTGCTTATATCTATACATACCGGTATATTACTTAGATACGTATGGGTTTATATATTTTTGCTATTCGCACTATAGTTACACAAAAATTTCTATTTTTAGAATTCAAAATAATATATGCACTTATGTTACACAAAGGCTTAGTGCATTGTTTTTGCAAAAATAAATTTTGGTTACACACCGCTAATGTCATGTAACATTACACAAGTCTAATTTTGGTAACCTAAACCTGGGTTGGCCAGCATTAAGCTTAATGCTGACTGACCCAGGTTAGGTTACCAAAATTAGACTTGTATAATGTTACATGACATTAGTAGCGTGTAACCAAAATTTATTTTTGCAAAAACAATGCACCAGCCTTTGTGTAACACAAGTGCATAAATTCTAAAATAGAAATTCTTGTGTAACCATAGTGCGAATAGCAAAATCCATGGTGCGAATAGCAATTCCCATTAATATATTTATCAATATCTAAAAGGGAATTGCTATTCGCACCATGGATTTTTGCTATTCGCACCATGGTACATGTAGATCATCACGATTTTGTCACTTAAATATTTTAGCTTTTAAAAACTTTTATTAATATTATCTCTATGAGTTCTTGAATTTAATAAATTTTTTTTTATTTGATTTATATGAATTCGTAGAATTAAAATAAAAAATTTTCATCAAATTTGGTCAAGAACTCGTGGAGATATCTTTGATAAAAGTTTCTGTAAACAATTTCAACGCAGCTTCTTTGTAATATGTTTTTTTGCTTTTTCAAAATAACCCACAGTTCGGCGATGATTTACAAAAAATTTTACTATGCTAACTAAAAAAAATTTTATAACAAAACTTGTAGTGCATATCATGGACTAATAGAATCTCAAATTTCATGAAAAAATATTAATAACTCGTAAAGATATTACCGTTTTTGTAAATTTTGACACATATGTTTTTGCAAGTTTTCCTCTAAACTTCAAATGATTCCAGAAGCACTTTCTCAAAATAAAACCTCCAAAACGTGAATTAGTAAGTTGATAGAATAGGTATTCGAGAGTCTTCAGTTAAAATTTCATTATAAACAGATTAATATTGACGAAGTTATGATGATTTTTCAATTTGCTTTCAGATTCAGAATTTTCTAAAATTTTCAATTTTGATAAAAACAGAAAAATCACCATCACAGGCTAGATTTTTACAAGTTCAAATGAAACAAGTTACTGCGCACTAATATAATCAATAGAGAATATACTAAAATTTTGCTTTCTAAAATTTCAAGTTATTTGGTTAAAATATTCATTCCATAATAGCTTTTTTTCATTTGGCGCAGCTTCTTTATAATATACTTTTTGGAAATAGAAGAATCTTTCATCAAAGATATCTCTACAAGTTCTTGACCAAATTCGATGAAATTTTTTTATTTGAATTTTATGGATCCATAGAATTCAAATAAAAAAATTTTCATTGAATTTGATCAGGTGGTTGCAAAGATATCTTTGATCAAAGTTTTAGAGAATTTCAAAACGCTTATCACATGACAGATACGTTTAAATTTTTGACAAAACTTTGATCAAGGATATCTCTGCAACCACCTGATAAAATTTGATGAAAATTTTTTTACTTATTCTACGGATCCATAATAATTAACTAAAAAATTTTCATCAAATTTGATCAGGTGGTTGCAGAGATATCTTTGATCAAAGTTTTAGAGAATTTCAAAACGCGTATCACATGACAGATACGTTTAAATTTTTGACAAAACTTTGATCAAGGATATCTCTGCAACCACCTGATAAAATTTGATGAAAATTTTTTTACTTATTCTACGGATCCATAATAATTAACTAAAAATTTTCATCAAATTTGATCAGGTGGTTGCAGAGATATCTTTGATCAAAGTTTTAGAGAATTTCAAAACGTGTATCACATGACAGATACATTTAAATTTTTGACAAAACTTTGATCAAGGGTATCTCTGCAACCACCTAATAAAATTTGATAAAAATTTTTTTACTTATTCTACGGATCCATAATAATTAATAAAAAATTTTCATCAAATTTTATCAGATGGTTGCAGAGATGTCCTTGATCAAAGTTTTGTCAAAAATTTAAACGTATCTGTCATGTGATAAGCATTTTGAAATTCTCTAAAACTTTGATCAAAGATATCTTGCAACCACCTGATCAAATTCAATGAAAATTTTTTTATTTGAATTCTATGGATCCATAAAATTCAAATAAAAAAATTTCATTGAATTTGGTCAAGAACTTGTAGAGATATCTTTGATGAAAGATTCTTCTATTTCCAAAAAGTATATTATAAAGAATTTGCGCCAAATGAAAAAAAGCTATTATGGAATGAATATTTTAACCAAATAACTTGAAATTTTAGAAAGCAAAATTTTAGTATATTCTCTATTGATTATATTAGTGCGCAGTAACTTGTTTCATTTGAACTTGTAAAAATCTAGCCTGTGATGGTGATTTTTCTGTTTTTATCAAAATTGAAAATTTTAGAAAATTCTGAATCTGAAAGCAAATTGAAAAATCATCATAACTTCGTCAATATTAATCTGTCTATAATGAAATTTTAACTGAAGACTCTCGAATACCTATTCTATCAACTTACTAACTCACGTTTTGGAGGTTTCATTTTGAGAAAGTGCTACTGGAATCATTTGAAGTTTAGAGGAAAACTTGCAAAAACGTATGTGTCAAAATTTACAAAAACGTTAATATCTTTACAAGTTATTAATATTTTTTCATGAAATTTGAGATTCTATTAGTCCATGATATGCACTACAAGTCTTGTTATAAATTTTTTTTTAGTTAGCATAGTAAAATTTTTGTAAATCATCGCCGAACTGTGGGTTATTTTGAAAAAGCAAAAAAACATATTACAAAGAAGCTGCGTTGAAATTGTTTACAGGAACTTTCATCAAAGATATCTCTACGAGTTCTTGACCAAATTTGATGAATTTTTTTTTATTTTAATTCTACGAATCCATATAATTCAAATAAAAAAAATTTATTAAATTTGATCAAGAACTCATAGAGATAATATTAATAAAAGTTTTTAAAAGCTAAAATATTTAAGTGACAAAATTGAGGTGATCTACATGTACCATGGTGCGAATAGCAAAAATCCATGGTGCGAATAGCAATTCCCTATCTAAAATATATAAATTTACAAAACTCTTCCTGCTGATCCTTTTTACAAAAATCGAATAAACAAACAAACATAGGCTAGGATAGTTTGGACACTAGCTAACACATAAAAATTCACTACTAAAAAAAGAGGCCCTTCTAAAAAGACCCTAATTTTGTTAGAACACCAAGGAAAAAAAAGTGGTCCTTCACTGAATAGATTACAAAACGTGACTTTTGGAAAAATTTTTACAAAATTATTGGGGAAATCGGCTAGACCCTGAATTGTAGATCACTAAACTAAAACGCGTACACAACAAAATATAGCAACAAACAAACATACAAATGTTTTCGGCAAACAAACAACAAAACAAACACGTAAAATGCCAAATTTAGAAAAGCTTAGAGGTTTCCTCAACTTCAGTGATGATAGAAGATCAGCATTATACAGCGAACTTAATTCAACTATTTTACAACAAGATAAAAGAATAGCAAAATTCTTAGGCACAACAGATGCCCACCTCATAGCCACAATCTGTGAAACAAATCAAGTAGGGCTCCTACCGAACCGGACCGAACCGAACTTTTGTCAAGTTTGAGTCTGGTTCGATTTTCGAACCGGACTCAAACTTTTTGTTTCAAACTTTTTAGTCAAGTTTGAGTTCGGTCCGGGTTCGGTCCGAAGTTTGCAAACTAGTTCGGAGTCCGAATAGTATATTAAAGATGCCTGACGAAATGTTTTTTGCAATAACGAAATGGTTTCGTTATGGTTTCGTCATGACGAAACCTTGACGATTGATGAAACCCCCGACGATTGACGAAACCCCCGACGATTGACGAAACCTATGACGAATTGACGAAATCTATGACAAATTGACGAAATCTATGACGAATTGACGAAACATATGACGAATTGACGAAACCTTGACAAACCTTTAACAATTGATAAACCTTGATAAATCGATTCAGGAACCCTTAGCATAATGATCTTGAATACACTAAACCTTAAATTGTTTCAAAAGAATGTTATTTCATTATAAGGTTTCATTGGCTTTTTTCTTTTTCTTCTTTCGCATGTTACGTGTAAATTTTATGTCGGGTTGATCCGGAATAGTCAAAATTGTGCACGCGTTTATTTTCGTCGATTCCGGATAAATCCGACATATATTCCGAACATGTGCGAAAGAAGGAAGAGAAGCGAAAATACTTGAAACCAATGTTTAAATCGACCTTGGTGCACTAATTAAAAATGACGGGAACGAAATGTTACATATAATGAGCACCAATCTATAGCTCTAGTCTCCAACAACAACACCTTAACCCTAAACTTCTATCTTTACGCGCTTTGTTTATTTACAAAATTTAATTTCCTTTTTTGATTTGTTATTCGTAAATAACGATGGATAACGAGAATGTAATGAATATATTAATATATATATATTGTTATCCAACCTATATTGATTCTCTATCGCTGCTATGAATTATGCATTATCGCCTGTTCTGTGAAAATATCGTTTTTTAGCTCTTATCGTTATTGACCGCGACTTTCCTATGGAATTGCCTAAAATGTTAATTAGGTTATATTCTTTTGTTGGTGATACTATATTAGACCCTTTTACAGGTTATTAAAACACTTTAAATTTTTATAAACGCGGTAATTAACTCTATCTTGTATGAAAATAACTCATCAGGTTTCGTCATATGTTTCGTCAATTCATCATAGGTTCGTCAATTCGTCATAGGTTTCGTCAATTCGTCATAGGTTTCGTCAATTGTCAGGGGTTAAGCCACAAAAAAACCTTTCGGACCTTTTCAAACTTCGGACTAGAAAGTTTGAAGTTTGATTCGGTCCGGTTCAATAGGAGCATATTCGGACTCAAACTAGTTTGCAAACTTCGGACCGAACCCGGACCGAACTTATAATTGAGTTTGAGTCCGGTTCGAAGTTTGAAATTGGTAAAATCTAGAGTTCGAGTTCGGTTCGATTCCGGACCGAACTCGAACCGGACCGGACCCGAACCGAACCTAGGAGTACTAAAATCAAGTATACAAATGGGTACAATATAAAAAATCAAGGCAGCAAAATATAACAGAAGAGGAAAAATATTTAACAGAATGTGACATTGACTCTAACACATTGTATTCAGACAACAAAAGAAGCAGCTTAGCATCTGCAAATATGGAAACTACCACAAGAGAAGCGGTTACAGCAAGGGATAGAACTTGTAATGAAGCTCAGACTAATAATATGCAAATCAATAACAATAATATGGTACAGAAAAGAAGTTCTTCAGAGTGGGAAGATGCAATGAACACAAAAGAAGCTACCGAAGAAATTAAAAAGAGCATAATGATTAAAAATGAATGTGGCATATTGGATTATGGTACTGAAGCTCTCTTGGAAAACATCATTCCAGATGTACACAAACAAGAAGTAAGAAGTGATACAAAGAAGAAACACAAAAAACATGAAGATATCTACAATTCAGTTTGGGCTCCCAAAGGCAGATTCATTGCCAAAAACTACACAAAGGAAAATACTAATAATTATATATATGCTTCTGAAAATCAAGTTGATACCCGGGCTCACACGAATAGGTCACAATATTGTTTTACCATCTGGAATATACCAAAAAAGATTAACTAGTGCGAAATCAAAAGATACTTGGAATATTTTGGCGAGGCCCACTTTATGGAAGAACAGCCAAACTTTACAACCAGTGCAATATATATCAGAATCATAACCAAAATAGAAAAGCAAGAGGCATCTCTAAGAGAACATTGGTCAATTGTTTTAAGTCAGAAGAAAACGTATATAGTAACACCAAGTAGATTCGATATTGCTGAACTGGAAAAAAGGAACAATTATAGGGGCATAATATGTAATATACCAACAAGAGTAACAGAGAGACTTCTTCTTTGACAACTAAAGAAGTACAAAGTTCAAGCCGTACAAATTCTAAACAATAGCAACAGCAACAAAGCAAGAAGAGCATATATATATTTTAGCTCTGAACAAGATAAAAAGGCCCCCAAGATACAAGTGTATATTACTTTGGTACTAAGTTGTTTTGGAATGATTATACAGAAAGAAGAAGAGAAAAAATTTTTTATAATTATCACTAGCACTAACATGAGAAGAAAACTATAAAGAATAACAAAAGAAAACCAATATTAAAAGAGATGGAACAGTTCAAAAAGATTAAACCGAACAACTTATCCAAGCAACTAAACGATGACAATAGAGCAAATTATAGGGACCTAAACGACAACAAGGAAAATCACATACACACATATAGAGAACCGTTCAAAAGACTAGAAAATATAAGTAAAAGCAATCACAAAGTTAATAGAATTGCAACCGGAGCAAACAGGGAAGAACTAAGCAAAAGAAGAGGAAAACAAGTAGAAATGGAAAAGAAGGTGAAAGTGAGATCGAGAAAATCTTAGCAGAAATGCGGGAAAAATTTAAAACAATAGAGCACATACTGTCAATACACTCCTGAAAGTCGTCCCAGTCCAACTACAGGTAAAAGGGTTGCAAGACACCCTATTGGCAGAAAAACATTGCCAAACAAAAACATTAGATGCAAAATTAGAACAATTAAAAATAGATTTTCATAATATTAATGGGATAAAGGGAAATAGAGCAAAACTACAAGAACTTATAGACTTTGGTATAGAACAAAATCTGGACGTAATAGGGATAACGGAAACAAATACCAACAAGAGAAAAGCAACTTTTTTTGAAATTAACTGGAGGAACTATAGAGGTTTCTGGACAAAAGATGTTATAGAGAAAAGAAAAGGTTCTGGAGTGGGACTGATAGTTAGAAAAGAATAGCAAACTCACCTTACTGAAGTAATAGTAAAAGATACATACGCTCTTAAAGCAGTATTTAGATTCAAAAAAACAATCTTAATTGTATGGGTAGTGTACTTACTACCAAACGACAAAAATATGCAAAGAAAAATTTAACAGTATATAACAGAGGATATCACTAAAAGCAAATTAAATACAAGGGTAATTATAGGAGGTGACTTCAACGCAGAAATCAGAAGGGAAGTAGATGCAAGTACTACCTGGAATGACGAGGAAGCAGAAGTTACAGAAAATTACAGAAGAAGTAAACTTCCTTTGATTAGATGGTTACAGAGAGTAGGCTATGCAGAAGCATATGTACTAATTAATCCACAAACATTCAAACCGACATGGGCCAATCACAAATATTGTTCAAAAATAGACCATATTTGGTTAGACCCTGAAATTAAAGATCTTGTGCTAGATAGTGATATAGAAGAGATGGACCTAGTCACAGGAAGTGATCACAACCTGATATGGACAAAACTGCTACTAAGCCCCATTCTACACTCAAACTCACTCGCAGAGCAAAGGAAAAAATTCTCTGGTCAGCAGAAAATTTATCAGTATGATAAGATGAACAATGAAGATTGGGAAAACTTCATTGCACTTTTAAAAAAATATATTGAAGAATTTCAAAGAAAAGAATTAAAAAAAGGAGTAAAATATACAAGTCGTCCAAGAACAAACTGAATAAACGAAGTGTAGGAAAAAATTGCAGAGCTCATAGGTCAAGCTGTGAATAAGTCAATTTCATTTAAAAAAATTAAAAACACTAGTGAAGAAAAACAAAAACAGATCATTTGGAACCCGAGATACAAATGGATCAAGCAGCTGAGACGAATTGGACGCAGAGCACGAGCGAACTTGGATACAAAAATAGAAGACATAGACCAGCTCTTGGTAAACACTCAAATTAAGCTAATAAATACAAACAATAACACAGAAATCCAAGTAATAGGAGATAGATGGACAGAGCAATGGTTAGAAGGTCTCAAGGGATGGATAAAAGTATTAGAAAAGAAAATGGTCTCTGAACAAAAAATAGAACAAGAAAAAAGAATAAGAGAGAATATCGAAAGAAGGTTCGGAATTAGAGATGGGCACCATGCGCATGATGCATGCATGCATGCATGCATGCGCATGGTTTAAGCAATTTAATACCAATATGCCCATACAAAAAAAATAATTGATAATAAATAACTTTATAATTTTGCTACCAAAATAACTATCTTGGTGGGACTAGTGCTTCTAGATCCAGTTCAGGTCTGGTCCAATCTGAGTCTGATCTAGGATCAGACCAAACTCAGACTCTAAAATTTATTAATTTCAAACTTTAGACCAGACTCAAACTTAAGTCTGAAACTAACTGAATCTGAATATTTTTATGTATAGTTTTTTGTGCTGTTCAAGCTTATTTAGTACATAAAGTTAGAATTAATTAGTAAAATTTTGTGAATCATAAGATTTTATAGAATTTTATTAATAAAATTTTACAAAAGCTTAAAATTCACAAATTTTTATTAATTAATTCTAAAAAACGCACTAAGTAAACTTGTTCAGCACCTAAAAATACATTAAATCGGCAGGGTTGTTTCTATTTTGCTTGAAATTTGGAGAAAAGATGCATAATTTTGGATTTTTGATCAAAAAAGTCAAATTTAAGCATCTTTTCTCCAAATTTCAAGTAAAATAAAAACAACCCTGCCGATTTAATGTATTTTTAGGGGCTGAACAAGTTTACTTAGTGCATTAAGTTAGAATTAATTAGTCAAATTTTGTGAATAATAAGATTTTTATAGAATTTTATTAGTAAAATTTTACAAAATCTAAAAATTCACAAATTTTTATTAATTAATTCTAACAAAACGCACTAAGTAAACTTGTTCAGCACCTAAAAATACATTAAATCAGCAGGGTTGTTTTTATTTTACTTGAAATTTGGAGAAAAGATGCTTAATTTTGGATTTTTGATCAAAAAAGTCAAATTTAAGCATCTTTTCTCCAAATTTCAAGTAAAATAAAAACAACTTAGCCGATTTAATATATATTTAGGTGCTTAACAAGTTTACTTAGTGAATTAAGTTAGAATTAATTAGTAAAGTTTTGTGAATCATAAGATTTTGTAAAATTTTATTAATAAAATTCTATAAAATCTTATGATTCACAAATTTTTACTAATTAATTCTTACTTCTTGCACTAAGTAAACTTGTTCAGCATCAAAAAATACATATAAAATATTTAGATTCAAACTAGTCTGCAGACTTCTGACCAGAATTAGCTATAATGCATAGAACATGCATGCATGCAGCATACCATGCGCATGCATAGTGTAGAAAAATACCATTTTGCCCATCTCTATTCGGAATGATATGGCAGGAAGATAAGAAAATGCTTAACAGCATACTGGAAAGACCGTGGAATAAAATAGAAATAGAAAGAATACTCACAACACCAGACAACGAAACAGGAAAAAGAGAGCTTGTACATGAACCTGACAAAGTTAAAAAAGCAGTTGATGAGTATTTTATGAAACAGTTTACGGAGAGGCCACAGGTCCCAGAGAAGGAAAAAGAAGAATGAGACAAAGAATATATACCATGAGTATATATCCAACAAGAATGGTACGATAGTATTTTCAACAAAATTGAGAAGAGAAATGCTCCAAAAGACTTCTAATAGCTCCGTGCTAGGATTATCTAACATAGGTTATATAATTCTGAAAAAACTTGGTAAAAGAGCCACTAAGCTCCTTCTAGACCTTCTAAATACAATTCTAAATGAAGGGGAAATGCCAAAGAAATGGAAAGTTGGGATGATATTCCCAATTTCAAAAATGGTGGAGTGGGACCTGCAGCTCGAAAATTCTAGGCCGATTATGCTGCTGGAAGCAGGACTCATAAGAATTATCCAAAAAAGACTAAGTGATATTATCATATCACACAAGATCTTGCAAGGACCAAATTTTGCTGGGCTACAAGGAGAATGCACTCAAGATCCAATTCATATTATGAATGCCCTTAGGGGAGTAACAAAAATCAGGTGATTTTTTAGGGGGGGGAGGGAGGTAAAAAAAGTTGAAATTATATATAAAAACCTGACTATTTATATATTGAGGAAGAGGGAGGGGGTAGGCCTCTGATAAAAAATAATTAGGTGATTAATGACACTGCCCTTATCGAAGCAGCTAAACAAGAAAATAAAGAAATATGGATAACCCTTATAGATATTAAAAAAGCCTTCGATACTGTAGATTTTAAGAAGCTGCAATTAGCATTAAGGAGGATCAAAATCCAGGAGAAGTTAGAAAATTTTCTTATGAACATGTTCGCAAATAGACAAGTTAAAGTAATCACAAAGTTTGGTCTAACAGAAGGTTTTAGCCCAGGACGGGGAATAGACCAAGAGGAAGTAATCTCATCTCTTTTATGGAGGATTTACTTTGACCCATTATTATGCAAACTTCACAAGTGTAAACAGGGAGCGAAATCAAAACTAGAGTAGCCAATAGAAATAACACAAGGAAAAAAAGAAAAAGAGGAAATTCATGTTGCAGGCCTGGTATATGCAGATAATACTGCTCTGATGGTAAACTCTAAAACAAGTATGCAAACCCTAGTTAACACTGCAGAATTCTTCTTCAAACTAAACAACATCGAGATAAACAGAAAAAAAAACAGAATTATTAGTGATAAATGAAAAAAGCAAAATAGAAGAAAAAGCGATCTTCATTAAAGAAAGAAAGGAAAAAATATCGGCAAAAAAGTAAAAGAAATTAGTTCGTTATCTTGGGGTCTGGCTGACAGCAGCAGACCCAAAAAAATCAATCAAGAAAAGATTTGAAATAGAAATTAAGCAAATGGCCAATCTGCTTAATAGGAAAAAAATCTTAATTGAACATATAAGATATATAAATAATATAGTTATACTACCCAGAGCTGAATATAAGTTAAATACAGTAATTTTATCTAAGGAAGAATGTGACAAACTACACCAACCAATAATAAGGGTAGCAAAGTGGAAAGCAGAACTGGCCTCGACTGCTTCAAACACCATTCCACTACAAAGTGATATATGGGGAATTAACTCTCTATGGTAGCAGCATATAGAGCATATGATTACAGAATGGGTGATAAGAATAAACAATCCAAACCTCGTAGGTGACCTTGCCAGAATGAGGCTTAGAGACGCTCAACTCCTATTAAGGTCCACAGGACCTTAAACAGCAACGAAATTAAAAAGATCAAGTAGAAAAATAATCTGAATGCGAGCATTTTATTAATGGCAAAGGATATGGGTATTAGTATTCAAAATTCCAGATGGGAAAAAGACTGGACCATTAGCGCACACAGTGAAGCCAGCATAAAAATAAAAAGCCTATTATCTAAGAAAGATTTTGAAAAAGGCACCCACGCACTTTGTGAATTGAACCTATGGTTCGTTGAGCAGTTAATTATGAGACAGGATAATACAATGCTCACATGGCAACAAATTAAAAGGATTTGTGGATTAGAAACGAAAGGAAAAACACCTATATGGTTTAAAAAGTTAGAGAAAACAATATTAGAAGACCAAATATCCCGAAGAATCAAAGGAAGTTATGCTCAACAAGAAGAGATAATGAATCCCAAATCAAGCCAAAAAAAAGAAAAATGTCACACAAAAGATCAAAGAAAGAATAGGTGATTGGACAGAGAAAAAATAATATGTGATCATATTTCGGAAAGGTGGAAAAAAATCTTCAAATAAAAAGGTGCACATTTTAGAATGGGAGGAAAACAAAGAGAATTTGGGGCATAACAACTCATTGAGTTCAAGCATAATTCCTACAAATAAGATTCTCAAAATGAGAGAAAACGAAGTAGCAGATGTGTGTCCATGGATAAAGAGGAAAACGAAGGAGAATGGGTCATAGCAATCGGTATTAAACACCTCAAAAATATGATTGAAAAGAAGACTAGAGAAAAAAATGAATCTGAAGCAGAACATGTGATTCTTGCAGAAAGTTGGGACATATACCTGATTCAAAATTTAGTAGAAAATAGGAAAAAACAACGAGAACTCACGCAGGCACTAGTAAAGAACCAGGTGTACAATGAAATAACTTACTATACTAATGGCTCACTCGGAGGAGGAGGTACAGAGGATCACAAAGCAGGGTATGGAATAATCCAAGTAGATAGTAAGGGTACAATAGTTAGAGAACTTAAAGGCAGAATCCAAGGGTGGTTTTCTTCAACAAGATAAGAACTTATAGCAATTCTGGAAGCGACTCTGATAACTCCAAGCAACAGTAAAATAGATATTTTCACTGACAGTCAAGTAGCAATCCACATAATTAAAAAAAGCCAGGAAATCAAAAGCACAAGAAGCTAGTGTAAGATAAAAAAACCTGGGCATTTTAGAAACAATTGTTAAAATACTAGACACAAAGAATGTAGATTTGCAACTTCACAAAGTGAAAGCACATGCAGGAAATATGCTAAATGACCTTGCGGATAGAGCAGCAAAAAAAGGTGCACAAGAAAGAAAAATAATTTCGATCAATGTAAATGAGATTCAGGGAATGGTGCTAAGACCTACCTGGAACAATATCACAATTGAAACACCGATCCATAGCTTTCTCAAAACGCTTACACAAACTTTTCACAAAGTGGACTGGCTCTTCATGCAAAGTACAAAGGACAGTATTCATTAAAAAAGAGCAAAAAGTCAAGACTAGAAGATATTTCGGAATTTGTGGAAGAAGGAAAGGAAAGAAAAAGCATTTTCCTTTAGAGCGAATAAGAAATAGGGTTCAGATTAAAGAGTTTAAGCGGTTTACTGCCCATACTAAGTCTACGTAAAAGAAACCGAAAAGACCTCTACCAAACGGCAATATGCAGAAAATGTAAAAAAAAAGAAAGAACTTCGAGCACCTAACAACCTGTGAAGTTGACAGAGCATTTTGGTCTGAAAAAGAGAAGTCGATAGTAAAAGAAATCTGGTCAAATCTAAATATGTCGATTAAGAAGAAACTGTTGATTGAATACTTGGACATGATGTTAACAGGAGAAGAAGAGACAGTCAGATGTATGAGAAGAAATTATCTAGCACAAGGGCTAATTGAAATGGATATAAGAAATTCACTTCTGCAAGCAGGGATCGCTAATAAAGCAGCAGAGTCGATCATATTAGAATAGTGGGATTAATGGCATAGTGTTTTTCAAAAAGAGATCTGGCTCCAACGCTGCAATGAAGTTGCAAAATGGAAAAAAGAGCTGGAAATCGATTCGGTGAAAAAGAAGAAGAAGAAGGAAGAAAGCAAAGCTAAAAGGAAGAAAGTCAAAGAAGAAAAGGTTGCAAACAAAGGAAAGGACTCACCCTTGGAAGCAGAAGAAGAATCTAGAAGACAGAAGGTATTAAATAAAAAGTGGGATAAGTTCAAGGAAAAATGGTTCGGGTAACAGAAGAAATAGAAAAATGGATAAAGACCAGAAATTGGTCCAGGTGGAATAAAAATTAAAAAGATCATGACAGGCTGTAGATCTAGGCCAATGAACTGTGGATTTAATATCTGAGGTAGATATTAAAAAAGCGACAAGGTCAATTCTACTTTGACAGGTCACACATAGGTGCCAAATGGCAACCGAGTGAGCCACACTTTAGTTAAAATAGCATAGCAATAAATAGAACACATGTATTAAAAATGCAATTTCTATATTATAAAATAAAGTTGTGACATGATCATCAAAAAAAAAAAATATATATATATATAAATTTACTCTTTCGTCCAATACTAACCTGATCCCTCTTACATTAATCCTGCGCTACCTTATACTAATCCTAACCCAAACCTCTCTAGATCTTATACTAAACCTATGCTAACATAACCCCAATCCTGCACTACTATCTATTGCTTTAGCCGAACCAATACGAGAACAAATTTGAAAAAAATAAACAAAGATACAACCAGGCGGTGACAAACCAACAATCTGAATAAAAAAAAAATATTAGTAACTAGCGACGATGACAAATATTGACAAACTGAACCAACATATGACAATTCATATATGACAACTCACAAGTGACGTCATTAGCACATAGCGGCTTCAAACAGGACCCCAGATATCTCTAATATAGGTTATAAATGATCTGCATGATTTTGGAGGTTTTTGCTACCTCTAAAATCAAATAAATTTGCTGAAAATTCAATTATTACATATAAATTTTTAGTAATTTGCTAAAAACTAAATTATCATATCTATTTTTATAAATCAAAATAATATATATATTAAGGGTGTGGCGACTTAGAGAAGTAGCCAGGTTGTCACCCCCAAGTGGCAGGTCGAAAGTTCAAATCCCATTGACGACGATAATGAAAATTAGGCCTGTATTACGGTAACTGTAAATCAGATCGGTTGGGTGAGAAACCTGTAACCTTGATTCCACTATCTTGAATGGGAGCTCTCGGGCGCAATGGTGTTATTGTTACACTGAAGAATCCAAGGAACCAGAAAAACAGAAACCCGTTTGGGAAGTCCTGAATAAGGAGGTAGAGTAGGATCTTTGATGGTGCTACCATAAATAAGGTCAGTGCCGGGACCTGAACGAACCTTATAAGAGCAAGGGATGTGCTTAGCGGTTCGGAGTGAAACCGGACTGCGAGTGTCAGTATAATGCAGATGCATGGTACTGAAAATCCAGGAATGACTATGAAATGGGACGTGGTTGTTCATGGTATATAAACCAGTTGTTGGACTGGTCTAGACGAACCTAGGTTTATCCTGGGTGAGACTAGTGCGGCTGGTCACACTTGATTATCCTAGAGGTAATGGAGTGTGTCGGGTAGAGATGGGCACTTTTGCATGATTGCATGGCTATGGCTGTATGCATATTGCATAAATGCTGCATGCTGCATGAAATTTTTTAAAATGCTGCATTTTGCCCATAACAAATTTCATCTAACAAATAATATATAAAGTGCACTTAAGATAAAAACTAATCTAAGGCTAGTGCTCCATCAAAAAATTCAAATTTAAGCATCTTTTTTCCAAATGTTAAGTAAAATAAAAACAATTCTGCTGATTTAATATATTTTTAGACGCTAAACATGTTTACTTAGTGCATTAAGTTAGAATTAATTAGTAAAATTTTTGAATAATAAGAGTTTATGGAATTTTATTGATAAAATTCTATAAACTCTTATGATTAACAAAATTTTACTAATTAGAGAAGTGCAGTAAATTACGTGATTAGAGTTTACATAGGTCCTGACTCCCCTAGTGATAGGACTATTGACCAATCAAATTATATAATATTTAAAAAAACTCAAAAACATCTTTGATCTGAAAATAAGCCACCCATAATCAACAAAAGTTACTACATAGTAAAGTCTAAATTTTACTAAGTAAATTGATTAAAATCACTTAAGTAAACTTATTCAGCAGGTCAAAATACACTTATATAAAATTTTTATAAGTATTGGAGTATTTTTTATTAATTGACTTTTGATTTTTACATTCAACAGAAAAATTAAAATTTTTTAAAAAAATATATTCACCCCACAATCAACAAAAGTCACTACATAGGTAAGTCTAAATTTTACCAAGCAAATCGATTAAAATTGCTTAAGTAAACTTATTCAGCAGATCAAAATACACTTACCACAAAATTTTCATAAGTATTGAAAAACTTTTTATTAATTGACTAACTAAAATTTTTTAAAAAAATATATTCAACAAAGATAATTAAAAGTTAAATAATAAAAAAAAATTTTTTGTATAGATGCAAGTTGCATTAAT
>QKWP01000011.1:50725-92794 GCA_003550325.1 Gigaspora rosea | reverse complement strand
CTCCAAATAGTTTATATATTATATTTAATAACATTCTAAAATATTGTATAATCTATAAATAGATCTCTTAATAAATACAAAAGGTTTCTAATAAACTTCTAAAAAATTCTTAATTATAAATAGTTTTTATAACATCATTGGTTGTAAACAAGTGACCGAAGTTATATCCTAAAAAATTTAAAGAAAAAAAACTGTTTTTTAATAAAGTTTACTTGCCATGCGCATTTTTGAAGCCATATACGCAAAGTTAATAATATATTATTTCTAAACAAACCTCTTTTTAAACAGTTTATTTAACGAAAAAACTGTTTACTAGTAAATACACAACCTTTAAACAACCGAAAAATTTTCTTTTTAACGATATTAGACAGTGGGTTAAAATTCTTTAACAGTCACGAGTTTGTATAATCTCTTATAGGGGCTGAATTCGTGATCTGCATAAAATTATATATGTATAACATCATATGAAATACCCTACCTTTAAATATGCCAGAATAATGTATTTTTATATGCTGAACAAGTTTTCTTAGGGCACAATGTTAGAATCAATTAGTAAAATTTGGAGAATTATAATATTTTATATAATTTTATTAATAAAAGAATTTAACTACGTATAACCTGCGGTAATCATCACCGGTATGTAATTAACCAATAACGATAAACAAAAAAAGTTAATTTCATTTACTTTAGGGTTAGGGCGAGGCCTGGAATTTTAGCAGAGTGTCTAATATATGCAAAATTTAGCAAGGAATTTTTTTTGTTAGAATATCAAAAGTAGTTTCATAGACGAATTCTTGAAATATTAGCATTTTTTAAAAAAGAAAACTTTATTTTTGTTACACAAACTAATTTGCACGTTATACCTGATCCTGCAAATTTATTGGTTAATTACATACCGGTGATAATCACTGCCGGTTATAGTTAGTAAAATTCTTAATAAAAATACTAAAAAATTCTATGATTCTCCAAATTTTATTAATTGATTCTAACATTGTGCTCTAAGAAAACTTGTTCAGCACATACCAGTATAAATATATTATTCTGGCATATTTACTTTTAAATTTCTTGAAAATTTAAGAGAAAATGCATAATTTTGAATTTTTTGATCAAAAAAATTCAAAATTAAGCATCTTAAATTTTTAAAAATCATAGTAGTACAAAAAATGAGATAGCTTTATTTTTGGGTATGATTCTTGCAAAATGCAGGTAATTTGCTAAAAATAAAATATTACATGCATAAAATTGCTATAATTTGCCAAAATGCTTTATATAACCTTTTTTAAAATTAACCTCAATTTGCTAAAACTTAAATTTGGACCTCAAACCAAATTTTCTGCAATTTGCTAAAAAAAAAATATGACATATATCAGAGATATCCGGGGTTCTCTTCAAACTATAACATTATGACACCAAAATATAATGACCCCAAATGAAATAAAGCACTTACAAACGAAAATACTGAAATAAAGATACTGAAAAAATGACGACATGAGAACAATGGCACCAAAGAGCAACAATACCAAAGAGCGATGATACTAATGAACGACGACACAAAAGAGTGATGCTACCGAAAAACGATAATGCCAAAGAACGACAAGAAAAAAGAAAAGGTACAAAAGAAATCAATACTATATAAAAGAAAAAAAATGTAGCAGTTAGACACACTAATACTGTAATATAGTAAAAATAATGAATTATATATAGCACAGGTTTTTTTGTCTTGTGCGTCAGGGATGCGTCTAGTGTAACCTGGGTTACACTTGATGTTACCTGACGCACTAGACAAAGTAGGACAGACCTGTGCTACTCATAATTGGCTAGGATTAGATGTCAACTAATTGACACGCTTGTTGTGTAACAGGTAAATTTTGGGGTGTGTCACTACTGTATATTCCCGAAAATAAGCTACCCCCTGATTTTTTTCAAAAATTTCAAAAAATGTGTTGACAGTTGCTACATATAAAACTTTTTTTTTACTAAGTAAACTTCAAAAGGTCGATTAAGTAAAGTTGTTTAGCACATAAAAATACACCTACAGTAAAAATTTGGTGTTATTTGGTTAACATTTTATTAGTACGTTTTTCAATTTTTCAAAATTTTCAATATTTCAAAAATAAGCAACCCCCTCGTTTTTTTGTGTAATTTTTTGCCCAAAAAAGGTTGCTTATTTTCGGGAATATATGGTAACTATACATGTTATGCAAGCATAACTACATTCCTGGTACTGATAAATTATAAGATATTACTGAATAAAAATAAACAAATAAAAATTCACATATATAATAAATGCAATTTGAATCTTAAAATGATCAGCAAATAGCGATAGAGAATAATTAACCTGATATTGTTCTATAATACAATATTACAATGTACAATATATATATTATCCCAGAGTAATATGAATATGAAAGCTGGTATACTCGTATACAAATACCTAAACCTGAAACACCTTTTATGCGAATAAAGATCCGGCAGAGATGTTAGAGAAGGTTGTAGTTAGTCACTCATTGCTATCACATGAAGTGATAGTTCAAAAAAAACCCATTAACTGCATGTCACACTTNGGCGCAATGGTGTTATTGTTACACCGTAAATCCAGGGAACCAGAAAAATGGAAACCCGTTTGGCAAGTCCCGAATTAGGAGGTAATAGTAAAGATTTACAACGGCACTACCAAAAGAAGGTGGGTAGTTGGGATTAGAATGAACCTAATAAGGGCAGGCGGCTTTGTCGCTAAATCCGTATCCGAAGTGGAATGGGACACAGAAGACAATGGTAGGCAATTGGTGCGAGGGTAAAGTAGCCCTTAGGCTGATGATTTATCTAAAAGAGTTGGGGCCCCTTAATATCTGCGCTTGTGCAGTGCAACGAGTAGTAATAGGAAGAGCGTGAACCAGAGGGTTTAAATAGGCAATTCCCGTAGTTGGGTTGTAGGTATGGCAGCTAGTGTAGAACCTTCGGGCGGACTACTTAAATTAGGCACCAAAAGTGCACGTGTGGCTAGTTGTATTCTCATTCATGTAATAAATATTACGACCTAATAACTCATAATAAAAATCCCGGCCATAGTACCCAGCCTCTAAAGTTAAAAAAAAAATAAATTTAATATTAAATAACTTTTGATCTACTGGACCAATTTGGATGATTTAACTACCAAAATAATTCTCTCAAAGATAGGATTCTAACAAATCTAAAATCATTAAATTCTAATTACTAGATCGTAATATCAATATATATTAGTATTACTATAAATATTGTATAATATTTTAATATTATATAATATTATATAAATCTAGATTGATCTTACGATCTAGTAATTAGATTTTAATAGTTTTGGGCATGTTAGAATCCTTTCTTTGAGAGAATTATTTTGGTAGTTAAATCATCTAAAATGGTTTGGTAGATCAAAAGTTACATAATATCAAAGTTTTTTATTAATTAATTAATATATAAATTTTTTGCGCAATTTGATTGGCTAATAAGGTGTCATATGTGGGTGGGTGGGGGTAGCCCCTTAAGAGATGGAAATCACCTGATTTACAACAGCTCCTTTAGGTATAAAAGGTTTGTTAGGTTGAGGTTTTTTTCATTGGACTCAGCTAGTTTAGTTTTCATCATCGATACAATGTAGAGAATTTTTTTTTTGTAGTATTCAAGCCAGATTTTTAGCTTAAGATTATTGTTAATACCTTGAACATTATGGGTGAAGATGTTAAGATGGGGTATGTTGTAAATAGTCATTTTAGATATTGGTTTAGTATAGGTAGTAGGGAAAAAGAGAAGAGCTTTGTATTTGTACTATCTGTTGAATAGGGAATATTAGTTTTGTTATTTGGGCTGTTAGTAGTCTTGTTTATGCTGACATGGTTGTGTGCTTTGGAGTAGTTACTTATAGTAATAGTTATGTTGCTTGAGTTGCTTGTGTTCCCATCTGTGCAGGTATAGTTTTGTATATTAGGATGGTCAGTCATAGTTAGGAATTGTTAAAGATTTCTCATTCCAGTGGTAAAAGATCAGAAAGGTTTATTAGGTAGTTTGGAATAAGGGTGATGTTGAAGTATTCTTGAATTGTATTGATAACTTTAGTAAGGGTGGTGACAGATATTACGTAATATTTTAGGGGGGAGGAGGGTCTTTGAAATCTTACATTAAATATAGAAGTTCATAATAGCCAATCAAATTTCTCTTATGTAGGGGGGAGGGGGGTAGGGGGTATAGTAAAATTATATTACGTAATATATGTCACCACCCTAACTGTATGGTATTCTGAAATAGGGTCCTGAATAGAAATGGTAGAGATATTTTCATTAATATATTGTGAAAGCTCTTTCAAGTTGGAAGGTAGATTCGGCTTGGTAGGATTGTTAAATATAGAATCTTTTGGTGTGATATCAATCCATTTTTTAGGAAACTTGTTAAAGTAATATATGTCTCGTAGCAGTAGTGATGTGTCAACAAGTTGGCTTGGAGTGGTAATTGGAATAGCAATATGGAATTCTTTTATGTTCTCTATTTTCATGAGAAGTTCTAGTTTGTCTGTCGAGTTTCTTGCATTATATTGGAAAAGAGTGGAATTCTGAATTTATATTTGTGCTTGATTTCCTGAATGAATATTTTAGCTAGTTGTTTATCCTTATGAGTACACATAGACCAGGTCTGTTTTGATTTTTGATAGATCATTGAATAAAAGAGGTTTTGCAATTATATAGTCATTTGGTAACCTTTCAAATTTATATTTTTCCTGTAGTAGGTCAGCTAGTAGGTCTATCATGTTCTTGAAGTCCTGAGGAGAGAGCATCGGGTCTATTGGGACAGGTAATATAGGTTTTGTGGTAGTTCTTGTAAAGTAAATAGTAGTAGATCTCACTATGTTCGGGTGTAGGCAAATCAAAGTACTGTGGCGGGATGCAATCGAAATGATAGTATTCTTTTAGCTTCATCAGCAAATTTATAATAGCGTAATCTTATGTAAGGTCTTACTAACCATAATATAAGCAAAATATTATGTAATATATTTCGAAATATTTCGAAATATCAAATTTTCGAAATATTACGAAAGTAATTTTGAAATATTTCGAAATCTTTCAAAGTATTTTAGAACTAGGAAACCGAGCTAAATCAGTAGATTTGTAACCTGGATCATGCATTAGACTGATTTTTCGAAATAGTTCGAAATAGTTCAACAATGTTCAAATTCTGTACTACAAGATTAGATTAGATCAGATCGTTTGTTTATAATTAGATCTTCTATTTTGTTTTTTTTCACTTTTTAATTGTAACGATATATAACAATTAACAAATCTTTAACAATTACACAGTGTTTTGCCCGTATTACAAAAATTTCAACCTGGATCACTGGATAAAAAAAAAAAAAAAATTTTTTTAAAAAGTTCAAAATCTCTTAAGCACGTTTAATCCACAAGCTATCAAGGATCATAAATATATATACCACAAATTGTGCGAAAAAACTTAAAAAAAAAGGCCATTTTGAGCAATTTTTACTCTCTCTTCTTTTTACTCTCTCTCCCTTTTTCTCCTCTTTTTTTTTTTCTCTCTTTCTTTACTTTCGTTATATTTCACTTTCTCTCTTTTTTTTTTCTCTCTTTCTTTTTTCCCTTTCCTTTTTTTTTCTTTTTTTTTTTTTTTAATATTTCGAATACTTTCAAAATATTTTAAGACGATCTGTAACCTGGATCATATCAAGGACATGTTTGACTAATATTTTCAATGATTTTTGATGATTGTACTACAAAATTAGATTAGATCTTTGTTTATTTTTTTTGTTTATAATTTAGATTTTCTATCAATTTTATATTGTTTCTTCGTTTTCCTTTTGATTTTTTTGGGTTTGTTTCATTTTTTTTAGTTTCATTTTGTTTTTTTATTTTTTAATTTTTTTTATTTTTTAATTTTTACCGGTAAATTTTTTTATTTTATTTTTAACTTTACCACTAGCACTTTGCAAGAAATCCAACGACTTTTTGACACTTTGCGCAAGCCAACTCAGCCTTTTGACACTTTGCAAGAACACATTCCAGCAATTTCTAAATTTCAAGAACGCAAGTTTTTGCAAGTTTTTGCAAGGTTTTGCTTTATTTATTTTTTCGTTTCATGTTTTTTGTTTTTGTTTTTTTTTTATTTTTATTAATTTATTTTATTCCGGCACTTTGCTAAAACCTTCGACGATTTTTAATTGCAAAATTACAAACTTTTACTTCAGAGAAATGGAGATTTGGGGCTTTGTTTATTTTTTTATTTAGTTTGCTCACATTTTTGTTTTTTGTTTAGTTTCTTTTTTTTTACTTATTTTTTTAATTTTATTTTGCTTTATTTATCCTTTACTTTTTTTAGGGGCATGCTATTTATCATGTGATTTTTACCATGGATACATGGTCAAAGGTAGTAATCACATCTATATATTATATTAATTAATCAAAATTAGATAAAGTGGGCACACCATATATGGATAGGAGTAGCTACTAAGTAAAAAATATCACGTGATAAATGGCACCCCCCTTAGAACTTTGCAAAAAAACGACTTGACTTTCTGGCACTTTACAAGAACACCAATTCTAACGTCTTTGGCACTTTGCAAGAAGTCATGAATATGAACAAATATAGTCAAATATAATCAAATATAGGCGAATGTAAGCAAATATAATAGTTTATTTTTTTTCAGTTTTGTTTTTTTTTGTTATTTTATCAGGTTTGTTTTTTGTTTTTGTTTGTTTTTTTACTTATTTTTTTTATTTTATTTATTCCTTACTTCTTTCAGAACTTTACAAAAAAACAACCTGACTTTTCCAGCACTTTACAAGAACACTAATTCTAACTTTCTGGCACTTTGCAAGAAGTAGCAAATATGAGCTAATATAAGCGAATATAAATGAATGAGCAAATATAAGGAATATAATAGTTTATTTTTTATAGCTAACTGTGGGGTGAGCGAAAATAAGTGTTTAGAGCTAGTTTTTTGTATATAGTAATAGAATTAAATGTAATGAAGTGCGAAAGTAGTTTAAAATATTTGTAATAATGTAAAAATAATACATAATATATAATAAAAATGTATATTTAATAAAAGTAAAATATAATGTATAATAATAATAAATAAATAAATATAAAATTTTATATTAAATTGCGAAACCGTGCGAAATATTGCGAAAACCTGTAAAAAGCATGATTATGTGAATATGTATATCGTTTATTTATTTTTTAAAAATTTTTGAAAATTTGCGAAAATTTGCAAAATATTGTGAAACAATGTGAAAATATCAAAATAATACCTCTGCACACTTTAGTTTATTGATCTGCATGAGTATGTGACCCTGTAAGGGAGGTAATTTGCATTTTTTTTATTTGCAATATATTTCAAAATATTTCAAAATAATAATTGTAATATTACCGTAATATAGCATAATATATTGCGTAATCTACCGCGTCGATCATAAGATTTTCGTAATATTACAGGCTGTAATATTTTATGTAAGATTACGTATATATAATTCACTGATGTTTGCTCAGTATTCGGAAAGACGGCTAAAGTATCGAATTCAGAGATTGGAAAAAATCCTGGACTACATTATTCAGATTGGCAATTTTATAGGAGAGGAGTAGTTTGTTGTTGGTAAAGCAGAAGCTAGGAGTTGTAAAAAGGAATATATTTTTCTAAGGGCAGTCACTACTGCTCTTGTATGTCTGTGTTCAGAAATAGGTAGATTGAATGGTAAGAATTCAATAATGTAATCTGGTATTAAGTTCAGACTGTTAGATAGTGGTTAGAGATTATCTGATAGGGCTTCTTCCAGGAGCTTTCACATTACTTCAAATAGTATAATATCCTCCAGTTGGGCAAATTTTGCGCAGTAGTATAGTATAGTAGTAATCTGGTATGCATTTGATGTAATGAAGTTCAGGTTGGTAATATAGATGGCCGCTAGTTTCTTTTTGAGCATCGCATAAATTTGGTCTCTATTGTTTTTGTTTGTTATTGTCATGTTATGTTTTTATTTGTAGTTTCTCAAGGCCTTATTGAAACTTTCCCCATATTCAATCTGGTATGCTGGTTTACTCTTTCTATCCTAGTAAAAGTGCAAAAAAAGGCTGTATCCCGATGCTTGAATTTCAAATTGATTAACAGAGTATGTTGTATTGCATCGGCATAGATGAGATTTTGTCGCTAAAGAATTTTTTAGTTGCGTCTGGTCTTTGAGTCGTTCAATACTTTGTTAGAGTTTCAATCATCTGTATTAAAAGAGTGGTCTTTTGCTTTTTCTATTGCTTCTGCAACTGTATTTGTCCAAAGTGTAACTAATTCCTAAGACTTCGAGTTGTATAGTTAGTTCCGCTAACAACTTGGCTATAGCTTGGGGCATTAGGTTAAGTAGGTGTCAATTTTATTGTATAGTCTAACTTGCAATTTATATCTATCATTCTCTTGGCCATGTAATAGCCATTGTTTTGGTTGACTAGTACCGTGGTAGATATCATATGGGCTGCAGTTTTGGGGTTGGTCTGAATTACTATTTCATCTTTATCATCAACATCGAAGTTAAAGAAATTTTCTTTATTGAGTTGCATTGTTGTAGTTCGGGTATCACTATGAAGTAATTGTGGATCAGTGTTTTGAAGATCTTGTAGCTCAGTTTCATAGAGCTGATGATCCTGTCAATCTGGGTGCCAGACCCTGTATTGTTCCTGGCCCAAACCAGATTGTTTTGGTCTTTGCATAATTGTGTAAATTCTTGTGGTGATAATGTCATGGATGAATCTTATGGAGGTAAGCTGAATTGGCTACTTTTTTCACTATTGTGAATGATGACTTCTGGGCCAAAAGAGCAGAGTTTTGTTGTTTGGAGTTTATTTGTGGAGTATAGATCTGCTATGTTGAAAGATCACTTATAGGCTTCATGTAGTATAGAATAGTGTTAGGTAGTTGGTGCTCTGTTTTGGAATGTCTCTTGAATATCTTTCCACCTGAGAAGGTTGGTTTTGAGAGTATATAGTGTACTTGTAGTAGTAGTTTTTCTTTTTATTTTTAATATTGGCTTGTTCTTCATTCTTATGTAGTTTCTTAAGTTTCTTAAGTGCCCATAGGGCTATAACTACTGTTTATTTAAACAACTTTTCTTGTTTAGCTATTTCTTTTTTTCTAAATTTTTGTGTATGAGTGATCGTTAAATAGGTAGCCTTTTAACTAATTTTTATTTAATTAGATATTTTGTTCACGAGCTATAAAAAATTACAATTTTATAAATAAAAAAATGGATACTTATATAAGTAAACACCCAAATGCCTCAAGTTAAACGACTTTGTACCAATAAGATATTTTGAAGTATGCTTCATTTAAGACTTTTTACAACCCAAGATTACTTGAAAATGAGTATAGTTTGAAAGAGATTTTAGCATTTATGTAAAAAAATATCAGTTTTCGGGCTTAATTTTTACCTGTACAGTCGGATCTCGTTATAGTCACACTCATTATAGTCACAAACTCATTATAATCACAGGTTTTTTTTTACCAACCTAATTTATATTGTATTAGTCTCGATAGTCACAAATTCACTATAGTCACTATTACACAATTTTTGATAACTGATCTTATTAAAATTACCTCAATATAGTCACAAAAAATTATAGCGTCAAAAAATAATTTAATTAAATACATATTTTTAATGTAAAAATCCATCTTGAAGATTTTTATTGATTTGTCTTACTTAAAATTGGCAATAATACAAGGGAACCCACAGGAAAATCCCAAAATTTTGGGCAAAATCTATCAAAACCCTAACAGATGGTTGAATTTTACTTAAAACCGCTAAAAATTTTATGAACTCAGTCTGTTCATAAGCCAACAGATACTTTTGTTATAAAAATTTGACTACTGTAATAGAGTTATAAAACCTTAAACTGTTGCCAAAATTCCAAACTGCTACTACATATAAAAAGTTTTACAATTTACTGTACTTGCATTGCGACCACATCAAAATTTAAAATTTTTTTTTATTTAAAGATTTAAAACCATTGTTTAGGATTCGGCATCATTTTGGTGAAAAGAGTTTAGGAAGGTTTGAGCTTCATAACCTATCTCTATTGATTAGTATCGCTTATAGTAAAAAAATTTTAACTCGGAATTTGTAATAATCCTGTTTAATCGTTAATTCTTACATAAATCATTATTGCTGTTTTTACAATAAGCGAATTTTGTGAATCCTATAAATCCTGCATATTACCATTGTTTTAACAATGGTAATATGCAGGATTCATAGGATTCAGAAAATTCGCTTATTGCACTAATTCGAAACAGGAATATGGATCGACTAAATTATCCTTCCTAATTAGTAAAAAGACTAACACTAATTGGCATAAACCTGCAACTGTATCATGACATTATCTAGAGCTCTAATAGTTGTAATTATCTGATCGTGTCTTTTTATACTTCGATTAATTATTAGAAGCTTGGCTTAGTTTTTTATTTTAACTCATATTGAACCCGGAACTAGTTCCCACTTTGCGACATGCGTTTCTATGTACCAAATTTACTTTAGTTATCTTGATTAACTACTCAATGAAGTTAGTATATCCAAATGCATGCAGTTCTTTCTAGTACCGATAATTCTGAAAGATCAAGTTTTTGGATGTCCTTATCAAGAATGCACCCTATTCTTAAATACTTGTTAATCGAACAGGATCGCATGCATGTGATACGCATATTTATTGAAGGTACACCAGCACACAATGCTGGACACAAAACTTTATTAATTTGTCTTAGTGAAATATACTGCATACATTAGCGCATTCGATGTATAATTGCTTTAGCGAAATATACTGCATACATCAGAGCATTTGTTGCATAATTGCTTTTAGCGATTTGTAGCCTTAGCCGGTGGTTTTCCACCCGCATATGCAGGCTGGCTGTTGACAAGGCACTTTGCAGTCAGGCTAGTGCTATCTAAGATTGAAGCTTAAACTTAGCTGGTGGTTTCCCACCTGCTTAACACAGGCTGGCTGTAGATATGAATGTTGCAAAGAGTTTTGGGAGAGACGGGTGCGAATTTCCTCTTGTTTCCGGAGCTGTAGCCCTCTATCTTTTCGTTAGCGCGCTTTTATATCTACCATAAAATTTTGTTAGTTAGCTTCATGTGAATTGTCCTGATTAGGCAATTGATTAAATAACTCATCTCAGCCTGCGCCTTCTTTCATTTAGCCATTGACCGAACCAGTTTTTTCTTACAGGAATTCTGGCTGCACAGTGATTGTCATTGCGCCGGTAGTCTTCTTGCTTAGCTCCCTTTTCAATCTGTTGACTTGCTGTCAACTTGAATAATTTTTATTATTTGGAGTAGGTACGTTCTTGATAGAGGCGTCTGAAATTGATATCCAAAATTTTTAAATATATAAAATACAAGACGCTTTCTAACCTGAATAATCAGTACCGATTTCCTTATTAACGCCAACTATCAGATCTAGCTCAATGGACGGTAACATTGTTTTAATAAGATGGTGGCATTGTTTGAATAGATGATAACATCGAATATTGTTGAATAATTAGGGTTAATTAGGGAACGACAGTATAAGTAAACAAAGAATAAAAATATACAAAAGAAAATAATAATACTATTGCTGCTTAAAATGAGATCAACGAGGTAGTAATAAATAAAAATGTGCAAGGTTCCAGAATGGGCTGAAGCGTTGCTTGTGAAAATCTAAAATAAAGTAAATAAGAAAATAGTGTGATTAAATAAAATCAAATGCTTTAGAAACAAAAAGTAAAATTAATCTTATCGTATAATGATATGGGCAAAAATGCATATAAGAATTATGTGCATGAATATGTTTATTCTCTTGCATTTTGAATCTTTTATCGCCGTTTTTGAATTATTGTGATAAGCGAATTTCGTAAATTATATGAATCCTGCATTTACTATTGTTTTAATAATAGTAATATGTAAAATTCATAGAATTCACAAAATCCACTTATTGCGTTAATTAGAAACAGCAATAAAATGAATGTGCACCTAAATTATTATAACAAGAGTAAAGTTAAAGTTATAGAAACATTTAACAGAATTCTATCACAAGTGATAATAAACATTTTTTTCATTATGCTTCCTAGCCCAATGCCCAAAAAACACGTAGTCAACTAAATAATACTCAACGCAAACAAATTTGCGAATACCACATTAAGAACCCATCTGCAAAGCACCAAGATATTGCAGATGAATTCAAGAGAAGGTATCCCGAATTAAATTTTGAACAATCAACATTACTAAAATTTTAAAAAAAAGGATCAGTATCTGCACATCAAAGAAAATACTGCAACACAAAATCGGTATAAAAACCGAGGCCAAAGTACCCTTTAATTGAGACAGCAATGAATATTTGGGTCGGCCAAGTTTCAGCTGCAGGTTTAGTTCTTACTGATGAATTAGTAAAATCAAAGGGTCGTGAATTTGGAAGCCTCCTTGGCATTTCAGAAAATAAACTAAAATTTTCGAATGAGTGGGTAACTAATTATAAAAAACGAAATTCTTTGCGTCGGTATAAACTTTATAGTGAAGCTGCAAGTACACCTTTGGAATTCCTGCCAAATGAAAGAATAAAGCTTCAGAATCTCCTTTCACAATATGAGTTAGAGGATGTATATAACGCTGATGAAACAGGATTGTTTTACCGCATGTTACCAAACTAAACATTAGCGAAGCGGCCTGTTGCTGGGTCAAAACAGGTATAAAAAAAATCGTTAATATTTAATTAATTGACTTATGAAATCGTGCTATTACAGGATAAATCACAGGTTACAGTTTTACTTGCTGCAAATACAACTGGTTCACACAAACTTCAGCCCCTGGTTATTGGTCATTTGAAAAAGCCACGAAGCTTTAGTGGTATAAAATTGTCACAGCTTCCAGTCATCTATAGGAATAATGAAAGAGCATAGATGAGATCAGATATTTGAAAAAAATGGTTACATTATATTGATTCCGAGTTTCGCATTCAAGATAGAAAAATTTTGCTACTTGTAGACAATGCACCATCTCATAGTTCACCCGAATCAAATAAGACACTTAATTTCAATAATGTAGAGGTCGATGATAATCAGTTAAATTTTGAAAATGAAGTCTTAATGGATGACTTCCTTGACTCCAGAGACAATGATGAAACTGAAAGGTCACTCAAAATGCAACGCGGAAGCACACGCGGAAGACCACACAGAAGCACACGCGGAAGACCACGTGGAAGTACACGCGGAAGACCACACAGAAGCACACATGGAAGACCACACAGAAGCACACGCGGAAGGCCTCGTGGAAGCACATATAAAAAACAAGAACCGATACCAATTCTTCTTGCAAATGAAACAAAAAACCTTCTAAAACATTGAAGCTTACAAATATTACACTGCATTATCTTTCACCCCACACAACTGCTCACATCCAACCAATGGATGCTGGTATAATCAAGTCATTTAAGTCAAAATATAAGTGCCTATACTGTGAATATACTCTCAAGCAATTCGAATCCAATACTAATATGGAAAAGTTTGTACAATTATTACCACATTTTCGCAGAATAACGCACAGGAGCATTATTTCAAATTTTGGCCTGAATTAAGTTTAATTCAGACCAAAATTTGAAATAATGCTCCTGTGCGTTATTCCACGAAAATATGGTATAATTTGTTATTGCTTGGATTAATTTCTATTTTTTTTTTTTGTAGAAAAAAACTATAAAGAAAGCAATTGATTTCATCGCAGAATCATGGGACAATGTAAGCAATACAACTATTCAAAACTGCTCCCAAACACAAATGAGCCAGATATGGATACCGTAGATCAACCTGCTGAAGGTGATATTCTATTAGAAAATAATGAAATCAAGGAAATAGTTGCTAAATTACCAGATGAAAGTTTATATGCACCAGAGACAGCTCAAGCTATAACAACGTATCTACAAATAATTGACGAATCTGTTTCTACAGAAGAAATACTTAATGACAAGGAGATAACTTCTATGATTCAAGCTGATGAAAATAAAGAATCAATCAGACAAGAAATTGATGAAGATGAAGTACCTGATCCACCTGTAACAGCTACTGAAGTATTTAATGCAATGCAAACTGTTATCACTATGAAGAACAGGAAATTTCAGAGTCGAATCTTTCCCTTGAAGAACTAGGATTTTTAAGGAATCTGCTTAAAGAATATAAACGTGTATATGAAAAATCAAAAAATCAAAAAAAATTACTAGTTTTTTTAATTTTCAAGGTTCACATTTTTATGATTCACATTCTCAAGATACATACCCCCAAGATTTATATTTCCAAGATTCATATTCCCAAGATCCCTATTCTCAAGATTCATATTCCCAAGATTCATATTCCCAAAGTCCTCATTTCCAAGATTCAGATTTACAAGAACCAGATTCTCAAGAATCAGATTCCCAAGAATCAGATTCTCAAGAACTATACCCACAAGATTCGTATTCACAAGATTCGTATTCACAAGATTCATATTTCCAAGATTCGCATTTTTGTTTATTCTCAAAATTTGTATTTCTAAATTTAAATACAGTATACAGTATATAAAATATGTAAAGTTTTAAATTTGTTAGTATAGAGCATACTGATTGAATTTATTGCTTTTATTCGAAACTTAGCTGTTACGATCTTTCGTAGTTGTAATTATTTTTCATTTGATCTCTAGCCTGTAATTAATATAAGGGAAAATCAAATAAAGAGTAGCATTAAAATTTAAAAGAATAAGTGTCTAAATTTCAATTGTGATACTATGTACGCAATAGAGACAATATATTAAATAAGTCTGCTATATAAACTGATTGTTGGAAATTTGCACCACATGATAATTGTGATAACTGAGACAAGAGAACCTAACTATTGTAAAATAACATAGTAGCATTAAGAAGTTACAACTAGAGGTGTTGACGAAATACTGTAATTGCATTGCGTTAACACCTCTAATCACAACTATCACAGAAAACCACTAACAAATTATATTCACGCACCTTGAGTAATTGTTCCATGTAATTATTACCTTAAAGTAGTTCTGTCTGCTCCGTTGGTCCATTGGTACTGTGCTTTTAAAGCTATAAACCTTTTCACAATTAAAAATTGTTATATATAACATTGATGTAAATTATAATTACGCCTTAGTATTGTATAACTTCTAACCCACCTAACCATACAAATATACTACCCTCAGGAGATTACTAAATCTACTGTAATTTACGTAATCCAAGTTGAGGTCTGTATATGAATGTATCTTGATCTATTGACCAACCTTAATAGATGTGAAAATTCTAATCTAAAAGACGGAGGTTTTACAGTTCGTGCAACTTAAATTTATAATAAAGAAAAGGTTAAAAAATAACTAGTCGTCAAAAAAATGTATTTGTAATATGTAATAATAATAGAATTAGCGGAAACTTCATTTCCGCTTATTCACATATGGATCAGGGTATTATTCGTTAATCCCCTAACCCCCGTGATCGATTGGGGATTATACTACAAATTTTGTGTTTGAGAAAAATTTTATATAGTCACTAGATATTTTTATTTCCTATTAATGTGATTATATTGAGGTTTTTTAATATAGTCACACCTTTTTATAGTCACCTAAATTTCATTTCCCAAACTGGTGACTATAACGAGGTCCGACTGTATATCAATTTTTTAATTAATATAAACTTTAAATAATGCAGTTTATTAGAGAGCATTCATAAATAACATTATGTACTCTCTTATAGTAGCACTTGACCCTCCTTCAGGCAGTATTGTCACTAGATATAGTCTAAGCAAATTTGAGTGGACCGAATATTTTCGTACATTGTCCAAAGTTTATATCCAAATTATATCAATGTTATCTTTCGTCTGAACTCCTCTTGTATAACATTATTTATGGATGACCCCTTAATACAAATATACAATTGCAAAATATCAAAAGTATAAAGATACAAATAATATAGCATAATAATTAGATTTATTAATTGTATAGCATTATAGTAATATTTAAAAAATTGAATAAAAAGTTTTTTATTGTATAACTTCATAATAAAATTTAAGTAATAAACCAATAATTATAAGCAATAAATTTATTAAAGCAAATATTTTAATAATCTAAATATATACATATTATATAAGTAATAGTTTTGTTTAAATTAAATTATCTAATATACAGTAGTACTTACCAAAAGGAATTGTAGCAGAATCTATAGGTTTACTTGCCAGTGCTGCTAATATAGTATAATTGATTAATAAAAAATTAAATAAATAATACAATATAATTTTTAAAATAAGTACTTTTAATAGCATTTGATATTTTCTGAGTATTAATAATTTTGCTAGTATACATGTTTTGGTAAAGTAGTTGGTAATTCTTTGACCATTTTATCAGCAGCTAAGAATTGCCTTTTAATTATGTTTACATCTTTATTATCTGAATCTGAATCTTCATTATTTGAATTTTCATTATCTACATCTTCATTATTTAAATCTATATTATCCAATTGTTTTATTATATCATACCAGTCATTAAGTATGTCCCTAATCTTATAAGCATAAGGCCGTTTTTGTGGATCAGAATCCATGCATTGCTTAGCTAATTTAACATAGCATTCAGGAGTTCCAGGTGCAAATTCAGGTCGTAATCCAATGCAAATTTTTACAGCAAGTTCATCATTAAATTGATAACCATCAAAGGGTCTTTGTCCAGTTGACATTTCCAACATAATGATCCCAAAACTATAAATATCAGCAGCTTGTGTAAACTTTTGACCCGATAAGACTTCTGGGGCAACATAAGGCATAACTCCATAAATACAATCTTTTGAATCATTTTCATTATACTTTTTAGACAAACCCATATCTGAAATGTAAGATTGTATAACATTACTAATGCCTTTATCTTGTAGAATATTACCACTATGGAAGTCTGCATGAATATACCCTGCACCATGAATATTATATAAGTCATTTGAAATATCGCAAAGTAGCTTTAATTTAGTCTGCCAGGTAAGCTCTTGAAAATTTTTACTTAAAAACTTATAAAGGCTTCCATTATCTGCGTATTGAAATGCCATCAAGTATTCATTTGTTTCTGTATTTTGAGCCAATCCATATATTTTAAGCTTAGTACCCATGAGTCCGCATTTTGCAAGACTTTCAAACTTTATAAATTTATATAAATTAGTTCATTTTAATAAACTATACAATTATATAATAATGATTTAACTTACTTCTTTCAAAAAATCGTGATTTTCCTTAGAACCAGATAAGGTCTTGAGAGCAACAGTGCTAGATGGTTTGCGCGTTCTCATATACATATAGTTGCCATTATCTTTATTATCATCGCTGTCATCATCATCCTCATCCTTATCAGTTTTCTCAATTTCCTTGATCTCTCGTATACCATCTAACCAGGTTGCAGAAAATATAGAACCAAATCCTCCTTCACCAATTTTTTTAATATTAACTAGCCTATCAAATGAAATCACTCAATCATACCTTCATAAATATTTGTTCTAAGTTGAATCGCTTTCATGCAATCGTCAATCTCTTTATTTCCACTTGTCCATCCTTGAATTGTTATATCAGGATCGCATGTCTGACACCATGCTTTCTGCGTATTAAATTCATTACAATTTGCACATTTTCCATATTTAGAATTTCTATAAATAGTTATAAAACATTATTTCACATTTCATATGATTTTAAACTTTATATTAAATGTAATTTTATACTCACCGACTAAATTAATGCGAATGAAATGAATTTAAACGTAATGGTAAATAAGTATTTATGATCTTGTTTTGTGAACTTGTTTTGCTGCTTTTAATTCCATTGATTAATAAATGTTCTTTATACTTACGTGCTAAAATAACGAACAATAAATATATTTAAGAACTTATAATTGGATTAACAATAATAGATAATCTTAAATTCTTACTCCCTAATTGTTAAGAGATCTTATTTTAAATAATAAAAAATAAATAAAAATTAACATAATTAACATACTCATAGAGCCAATCATAATATTTATCATTATTCTCTTCTACGCCAATTCCATATTTGTAACAAATGGCAGTCTTCCAAATTCCCATAGAATTACCTTCTTCCGCAGATTTCAAATAATATGTAAACGCTTTATGCTTATCAACATCAACACCAATTCCTAAATAATAACAATAACCAACTTGATAAATTCCGTTAGAATTATTCATTTCTGCCGATTTTTGATAATATGTAAATGCCCTTCGTTCATCCTTTTCAACTCCAATTCCATATTCGTAACAATATCCAAGCCTGTAAATTCCTTCTGGATCATTCATATCTGCCAATTGTTGACAACTAGCGAAATTTAGTTGATTGAAATTATCAATTAATTTGGTCAAATTTTCGTTTGACATTTTAATTTATGAAAAAAAGAAATACATCGATGCTGTAAAATTTATTACTTTGCATTGGTTATATAATATAGCCTAAATTATTCCTGTACAGCGTATGTAGTACGTACAATACGTTGAAGATAAGCTAAATTCAGTAGCGGCTTATTTTAAGTTTCAGCAGCATGCATACTTTATAAGTATATATTATTCTTGGCATATTATTCTATACATAAAGTTTGAGTTTTAGATCCTTCACTCTATTGGGATTGATAATTTAAGAAAATTTACTTTTAAAGTGTTACTATTAATGCATTTGATTAAAACAATTCTTAAACACCAATTCTTTATTTAATTTTTCAAAAATTTTCGTAATACATTTGATTAAAACAATTCTTAAACACCAATTCTTTAGAGTATAATCAATTTTATGAATTATAAAAACCATTGATTGCAAAAGTTCTATTTAAACAATATGATCAAAAATTGATTCACTCTTTTAGTCCGTAAATAAGTATAGAGCATTTATTAATCAACATATTTTAAATAAACTACGTATTCATGCCCATGAATATTTACTATTTAATTTTATTTTATCGCATTAAGAAATGAGCATAGAAATAAGCATAAAAATAAGCATAAAGAATATTTATTAATATAAGTAATCCAGTTTAAGGCATTTGGTTTATTGTTACGTAGCAATTATTATTCATTACGTAACTTATATTATTATTTTTTTTTATGGCACTTAACATTCTTACTTATTACTTTATTTTTTTTTGCTCACATGTTCACGTTTTCATTTTCTCGTAAACAAGTTCATCGTTGATAACTACGTCTCCGAAATAATGCAAACTACTCATCTAAAATAAAACACATTTATTGCACGGGTCTTATGTGACAACCCGTGCTTTTTTCATATAAAAGTCACGTGGGTACAAGGCTTTAGAGGACCCCGAAAAAAGACACCTAAAAATCAAATCGGCGGATATGTTTAACATTTACTAGTAATCTATCCGGTAAAAAACCCAATAAAAAAAAAATAAACATAAAAAATTTTTTTTTTATCAATGAACTATTAACGATTATGATTACTATTACGATTATAGTAGATTTATCTATATATTACTTAAAACGCGAGAACTTCTTTTCATGGACTTTATGAGAAACTGCTAAAAGAGAATTTATTTACAAAATTTTTTGCTTTATAAAGTTTTGTACAATATTAATACAAAATATTTGCTATGCACAAAATGTACAAACTATTCCCAAATAGGAAAAACAAAGGACCAAAATAATAAAGTGATGCGGAGAATTTAACGCTCAAATTCTGATTTTTGTTATTTATATAATTAATGAAACAACACACATTAGCACTGTTCCGCCTTAATATGCACCAAAATTGGAAATTATGAAGGTATCGATAAGCTTCAAAAAAGTACATAATGATAAGTTTAAACAGAATTCTAAAATTTTTTTATGTTCACACGTTGACTCCTTTTCTGCATAAGGTATTTATCATCGATGGTTCCATCGCGTGGGACGTAGGAAATACCTTTGTCCATCATTATTTCTTCAACCCAGTCCGGAAGTTTTCCGCTAACTCCTACAGCGTAAGTACCTGGTACATAACGTGCTATAAATAATAAATTATAATAAGGTTTTAATAGCGACATATCGATATTTTCTAAAAAGAAATACCAATTCTTACTAAGTTTTTTGGTCTTAGAAATAAATGAATGAGCGCGAGGCTTCATGAGAGCAATAATTCTGTCATTATACACACTTCTTAGCGAATTCGTCAAAAGTAAGATAATAAGCGATGATACATTGACAATACTCTTACCCGTCATGATCAGGACTTGTACATTCCCTGATCTTATCGGGATAATCACAAAGTCCAAGAAAACTTTCACAATTATCGCATCCTTCTCTCTTAAACTGTTCATAAGTCTAAATAAAAAAATATATATAATTTAGAAATTATGGAATAACGAGAATAGAGATCAAAAAAGTACCTTGATTAGCGAACAAACAAGACAAGCACGAGCTCTTTTTAAAGAGTCGGGAACGCTTGCACATTCATCAATGTTTCTCCCCATGGAAACGATATAGTGAATTATAAAGAGAATCGTTAATTAAAGAGCCAAAAATAATATATTTATATATAATATAATGAATTGTAATATATTACTCTATGATTTTTAGATTACATATATGGTGATATCTCTGATTTGTGATTAATAATAATAATAATAGGTCACCCTTTCGTCAGAGTTGACACTACATCATCATTGCTTCACTATACAGAAATTAGTTTAGTCTTCGAATATATGGGCATGAGTCAATAGAAATCAAGCAAATTTTTTATAATAAAATTTTTTTGAAACTTTGAACAGAAATAACAACAAAAATTTAATTAAATTTTGATAAAATTTTTTTAAAATTAATTTCATAAACTTATAGAATTAATTTAAAAAAAATTTTATCAAATTTGATCAAATTTTTGTTATTAAATTATTTTGATTTAAACTTTTAAAAAAAGTTACTAAAAAAAATTTGCTTGATTTCTATTGACGGCAGCCCATATAAATTTGACGATTTACCACTTTTTAACAGTCTTCGCTTTCTAATATACATTTCAATGATATGCATATGAGTAGAACAATCGATGGACTTTAATAAACTCTATGTTGTACTCCAAATGCAAATTTGCCCAATTGTCAAGAAACGGCTCAAATATCAATTTATTTTTGAAATAGCCTAAATGCAAATTAAATAATAAAAAAATAAATCTTGTATTAAAAAATACTTTTTTAAATTTTAAAAAAAATTTTACTAATGAAGATTTTTTAAAGCTAATTTTTTGGTTCTAATAGTAATTAGAGTATCAAAATTGGTTAGTAGATTACAGGATACTCGGGATTGAAATACATAGATATAAGAATAGATAAATTTACTATTATACAAAATAATAAAAATTTTATTTTATTAGGGTTTTAAAATTTAGTGCACCTGCACTGCAGTGCACCCTTTTATATATCTCAAAATTTTACTAGGGTAACCCCTGTTGTGTTACTAACAAAAAATGCTCCTCTCGCGATTTTACTAATATTTTAAAACTCCGACCCTAACCCTAACACTAATTCTAACCCTAACCCTAACCCTAATCATTGTTTGTATTTGTTACTATAGAGTGCACTACAGTGCAGGGTGCACTAAATTCTTAAACCCTTTTTTAATTTTATAAATATTTAGAAATTTACTAAACCAATTTGATACGTTAAATCACTATTTATAATTTTTGTTAAAATCTTATTTAATAGATTTTTTTTTCAAAGTGCCTGTTTTTGAAAATAGGATTTTAAAAATATTATGTATATCTAAATTTGTGCGATCTGTATTACCATAACTTTTATGCTATTTCAGACCAAATAAAATATCATAATTTAATGATTTTTTTTTTTTTTGTAAATAAATGCAGTTTGTGAATGCTATTCAATACGTAATCGGGAAATATACGTGTACGTGGTTGTGGCTCATCTGAACTTTGTTCGTCCCTGTTCGGAACCCGAACCAGTTAAACACGAGTTTTCAATCACGTGAATTTAATTATGTAAAATGAAATTCTAAATTTCAACTTTTTGATTAAATAATATGACTTCCTTTAATTAAATACAGTTTAAGTATAAAGTAATAAAAAGTTTTTAATTGAATTTGATGTCTTTCGAATAGTATGACGATTTTAATTAAATATGCCGTTTTTAATTAAATGATTAATTAAGTTTATCGGACATTTTAATTAAAAGTAAAAAAAAATTTCGTAATACATCGCTTTTTATTTTTTTTTTACTTCAATTATGTCAATTTTACAAAATGGATGAAGAAAGCTCATTTGGACAACTTAATGGAACTGAACTTACCTCCACACTGAACTCACTGTTATCCCAAGATGAATTCGGACCAGAAGCACTTACAGAGACAGCCGACAGATCCTTAAAACGATTAAAACGTGATCCTTTCTGGATGAACTTACTGTAACTAAAGGTAAACGACACTGCAAGCACTGCAATAGTAGTTATTCGATGGATACAGGTCTTTCTACAATAAAGAAACATTTCAAGCATCATCATCCGGATGAATGGGATGGGAATGTAATATGTGAATGTTAATGCAGTATAAACAACTGTTTAAACTGATGTTCGGGCAAACATAATTAATATTCATGTGTATAACCGGTTTTAAAGCAGAGTTTGAAACCAGTTTTTGTGTGTGCTTCAGAACAGTGTTAGTTCGGGTTCGAAGCACGAACTAACCAATTTAAGCAGGATCACTTCCTAGTTAAAAATAATGTGCATTATGTTTACAGGAAGCCACCTATTCTTAGAATATTCTAAATTTATATAGCTGTTATCTATCAAATATCAATTTGAACACCCAAAATTTTTTGCTGGAGATGATAAATATTTATGGCACCGCCCCTTGAAAACAAACATACAATTGTCAACGCCAAATATAGTAGGCCACATAACTTAGGCTCAAATAAGTACGCATATAAAATCTTTTTTTTTCTATTTTCTACGTATCTGAAATTTTCAAACTTATCCTTCTAACACTAGATAGTTTTTGCGTCGATAAGACAATTGCCGGAGCTATTTGTACGGGTATGCTTAGTCAAGCAAAAAATTTCGTTTCTAAATTGAGCGATAGGGCCTCTGACTATGCATGTTGTGAGACTCAACGGGCTCACAATTACCATAAGGTAGCTTAGTACTTTGGTAAAAGTGATTGTCTGGTCCGCAAAAAATATATCCTTTATAGAATAGTCTTCTCAGGTGTAGTTTGAGGCATGCCTAGGATCCGACTATTACCACCTGCAATTTATATTATAAAAACACTATTATAGAGGGCGTGATCGTCAGATTATAATTATCTATGTAGTAAGGAGAGGAAGACCGCATGTTTTTACATATATCTATCATCTTAAAATCGGAAAATATTCGTTTTTGGCAAAGTTACATACGAACGAGCTTCCCGCGGTTTAGTCCACTGAACTACAAGAAATAGGTTGAATGTAACTTATTGCTAAGCAATGAGGCTATGCCTCTACATAAGTAATATATGGGGTCTTTGCTAGGAAAACCACAGTTAGACTATTTAGATTTTAACTGTGGTAAAAACCCCATATAACCTATTGCTATATTATCATTTACAATCTAATCCGAAAAGTTTTATGACACACGGGATGAATCAGGTAAATGATATATATGGTTTTATTTTCTTGCACAAGATTATATTGCGTTGATGGATCAACCACCCAGGTTACTTGCGGGTATTGTTATCAAAATGGAATTAGGGTTGAAAAGATGAATGAGACATTCGCTTATTATGAACAATCAGCTGATATGGGAAAAGTTCGTGGAATATTTCAAGTCGGTATTTGACGAGATTTTATTTACTTTATTTTTCACATCCTTTCTACCCCCAATCACGATGGAACATATGAAGTCGGTAATTGTTATAAAAATGGAATTGGGGTTGAAAAGAATGAATGGGTATTCACTTATTATGAACGATCAGCTGATACGGGTAATGTTCGTGGAACATTTCAAGTTGGTATTTGGGGTGTGATGTGTTTGCCTCAGAGAGGCGCACCTTCTAATATTTTATTTATTCGGTTTTTTTGTATTAAGTGCATGTACTAAAAACTTAAATCCTACTTTAGCAAAGAATTTTCTAGAAGAAAATTCGACAGGTGCTTCACGTGAGAAATCTGCATGCAGTGATCGCCTGGTCAGGTTTATGATGAGTAATCTGCGCTGATCATACTAAAATAATACTATATCTGCACCATTAGAACTCAAATTTACGCGTCTTTTCGCTAAATTACTTTAACGCGTCTCTGCATTAATTTCAATTTATAAAAGAATGTAGGACAGCGGTAAGTTCGAGCTATATATATAATTTTTATACTACTACACGCAGAAATTTTTACTAACAGCTTCTAACACAATTATTTACTATGTCTGATTACAACACCCGAGAAACTTCTGAGCATATTCCCTACAACAAATAATTTGAGTTATTTTCCTGCGAAAAATGGTCTCTTTTCCAATACGTATCCTTGGCGATCGATAATTATAGGTTCGCTGAAAAAGAAAAAGCCCATCGTGTCTTCTACAATACTTTACGTGATATCAAAGATAATCATGACATATCCCAAAAAGTTCGAAATATTGCTCAAAATCTTATCAATAATAGTAAGGTAAGTGTATTTGGGATAATTAATTTGCTTTGATGGGCTTATAGCCAGGTGCTTGTACCTATTACCTTCGCCATAGTAGGAGTCCTGCAAGTACTGAAATGAATGCGTTTATTACCTGCGCCATAGTAAACATCGTGGGATATTATTATAATTTTTAGTAAAGATCTATTGATTCTGGAAGAGGATTCGGATAGATATTTTTTTTACATTAATAAAAATTATTATTGATGTATCCCTGCATTCGCCATCAAATCTTATTTTTTATTTGATTATACTTATTGGGAATAGGGATTGGAGCCGTTTAACCGTTTAAAAATTGCTCAATAGTTCCGGGTAAGCTTATTGGTGAAACTAATTAGTTTCACCAAAAAACTGGTGCACCAGCAAAACACCATCGGTACACCGTTGAAAATTAGCTTTTTCTATAACTATTAGTGCATTAGTTTCACCAGCTTTACTGGTGCACTATCGATTGACTACTGGTGCACCATCAAAGATTAGACCAACAAGCTTAGTTCCGGGCAGAATCATGTTGGTCGTGGGCCAGAATTATTTTAATGCCGGCCAATTTAAACGGTTAAACGGTTAACGATTAAACGATTAAGAAAATTTTTAGGCGGTTCCAATCCCTAATTAGAAAATATTGTCCATTTCTCATCTAGTTTTGCTTTCTATAGGCCGATATTGAGAAAGTAAATAGCTTATGGAGGAAAGCTAGTAAAGCATCACCACTACCAGTAACACCATCATTGTCTGTAGACAAAGGATCTAGCTTCCACAAACTCCTCTTCGAAGAAACAATGCGTAGAATCTGGCTTCTGTCCGAGTGTGGATGTACCTTTGCAAGCTGATGGATCGGTAGATATTCTAGAGACCGTGAAGTCTACTGTGCGTATATTTGACCAAAAAATAATCGCCCTTGGTTCTTCCTGTTCCTATAAAAGTTCGAATCATTTGTTTGTGGATTCTGAACAAAATGTGGAAGTTCCTCGGGAAAGTACATATGATGCTGAGATGTACAGAATCTTAGTAAATTGGCTTGCAAAGGTACACGGATTCGAAATAAATGCCCAGTGGCATCTCGAAGGAATAGGTAGTGATGGAGACCGGAACCATCTTTTTTGTGATCTGACGATAAAGAAACTGGATAATCTCTACCCTGAAGCTGTCCTTGAAGTCGTAGCAACAGGTTCCGTTTCTACACTTATGAAACATTTCGACCGGGCAATGAAGTATGCTGACCAACTTTGCCCTAAGGAAGTTTGGATCGTGCATTTCTCTAGGGAGGGTTCTGTTGTATCCGACCCATACTGGCCCTGTGAGAAGCTTCAAAATAGGGGATTAAATGTCATACATTTCTGGCATGATGAGGAATTTGAGAACGTGCGAATAAGTACCAGATTTCGTGGTATCGATGGCGAGTTTCACGAAATAATAGTTGAGCAAATTTTGCCCATTAACCATTAATGGAAAAGGCTTGTACAAAACTTCATATGGTTTAACTAGCAAATTACTAGTCATGTTCCCATTTTACGAAGTTATATCCTCTCGGAGGACAAATTTCCTAACTCCGTTTGTGCTTTTCATAGAATATTACGAGCAGTATTTACATCTCTGTCTGCTTCATAATCACAAAGTGGATTAGCACAATTGAACCATCTTTGTTTTTCTAAATCTTGATTGTTTTCTCCACATTAGAAGCATTTATTCGTTTATCATGTATTTTTGCGTACAAACTTTTTTTGCGCTAAATTATATCTAATAAATGATCCATATTACTGATAAACTTCTAGGAAAAAGTATACCACAGATTTTGAATCACTCTAAAGATCCTGTTCCATTAGAATTAATTTAATCGAAATGATTCATATTTCTGTAATTATGCTCACAAACAACAGTATATGCAATGATTAATCCAAATAAAATAATTTAAATATTTATATAGGATCGGGTTAAATTAGATTAGTGCTTTGTTAGAGATATTGTTAGGGATCGGGTAAGATTGGTGTTTTGATTAGAAACGGGTTTAAGGTTGGGGATTGGGTACAATTGGTGTTTTGGTTAAAAATGAGGTTAGGGTTAGGAATCAGTGTAGGATTGCAATAATATGAATCGAATTAGAAATTATAAGTATATAGTGTGTAAATCATGTGGTGTGTTTTATATATACCTTCGGGTATCCAATTTTAATATTTTTTTTTAAATAAATATTGGTATTGTGTATTGTACGTACAGTACTATTGTTAATAAAAATTTTTTATTGGTTCCAAGCTTTTTGGCCAAGTTTCCGAAACTGGTGTTAGTGTGATTGAGTAAAGTCAGAATCAATTACAAAAGCAAGCTTTATATTAAAATTTTGTAAAAAATTATTGCTATATTAGAAATTATATATTTTAGGTATTATTACTACTACAGTATAAGCATTATAATTTAATTATTAGTTTATTGATCTAATTTATTAATAATTATAAAATAATAAAAATGTGGTAAATTTGATTGCAAAGCATGCAAAAAAGTTCGTATACTATATTCAAAGTTTATTATTTATTCCTGATCCTGAACCATTAGAAAATAGTAAGTCTTAAATTTAAACTATATAATATAAAATATAATTATTTGGTTTACTTAATCTTTATTAAATAATAATCATTATAGAAAATTTGATAATGTCTATAGCCAGCCAACCTCAGAAAAATTTCACCCACTAGCAATGAATAATCCTGTTAGTAAAGATAACAATTTATTAATACGTTTAGTGTCATATACAAGATAAGATTTATATAGTAATTCTGCTTTAACAAAGAATGAGGAAATCCAATTTCAAACTACTCTTGACGGTTTATATTATATTACTTGTGATTCTCCTATTGAGTCAACATATTTTTCATGGCATCTTAAAAAGTTAGATATTTGTTATTGGTGTAGAGAGTCAGAGAATCTTATAGAGCCTTCAGATAAATTAAAGGCTGAATGGAAAAAAATATATCCTCTATGTGCATTTTGTAAAAAAAATGGAAAAACATGGTATAAAAGTGCACAATGTATTCAATTAAGTAGTAATGATGTTGAAGAAAATACTAGTAGTGCTACAAGTAAAAAAAGAAAAGCATAATGTATAAATCATTACTATAATTTGAAATAAACTAAAGTGATTATATTTGAATAAGAAGCAAAATTAGGTTAATTAAAAAAAAAAATTAGGTTAAAACGAACCTAAATTAGGTACAATTTGAATTTAATTTAGGTTCTTTAAATTTTTATATTTGTTTAATTTTTCCCCTCCCCCCTCCAAGCAAATATGAAAAAAAGAACGTTAAACAAATCTTCAAATTCAAATGACTTTAATAAAAAAAGTAATTACGGCATTTAGGCAGCTGAAATAAGTCTTATATAACCGAAAATTAATTTTCATATTTGACGATATTATTGCCGAAATTTTTTGAACTCTTTTCATCAAAATATATCATATAGTTATTTCGGAGGGTTTCATATAAAAAATTCAGCAGTGCCGAAATATTGCAGAAAATACCTTTTTTCAAAAATAATTTAGGCATAGATATATAGTTAGGAGTAGAAAATATTGGATGTAAAATTAAACAAGGAATCTTTTTTGTTGGAACCCAAAGAGTGGTTTCATAAGCAAAATATTGAATATAAGAGATTTTTAAAAAAAAATTCTTTGTTACACACAGACTATTGGGTGAAATTTTACGTATTATTTATTTTTATTATATGATTATTATATTATTAAAATATTGTAATTTTATTATATTATTATTATTATTAAATTAATAGCATATTATTTTATATATAAATTATATTGTATCTATAAACATATTATTAGTAATGATGTTATGAGTGAGTCAACAGAAGAAAAAAAATAATTATTATTATATGTTTAATCTATATTTATAATATATTTATTATCAGTTATATACTAATTTAGAACATATAGTAATAATATTGTTAATATTTTGTTAATATATAATAGATATAATGTAAACATTTTTAGCTAAAAACATAGGTTTCTGTAAAGTTCGATATTCTAAAAATAAAAATAAATTTATTACCACCCAACAGCATGTCCATCTCCTCTAAGATCACTACCAGCAGCCCAAACCCTCTGCTTAAATTTCGGATCAAATTTTTGTTCGATAATTTGGCCCCTTCCAAAAACTGATCTATCAAAACCTTTAACTACTTCAACACAATGACCCAAGTTTTTCAACTCAGCTACAACATTATCTGATATACCTTCTTCGACTTTCACTTGTGAAATTAAAGGCGGCTCATCTCCATCTTTTTTAAGCGGATCGATTTGGATTCGTGGAGCATCAAGAGCGGTTTGTGGATCATAATGGTGATGAATAAGATTTAAAAGTACTTGTACATGTCCTTGTGGCTATAAATTTTTTAATCAATTAATTTTTTTTTTTATTAAAAAAAAAAAAATAGTAGCAAACACAACACGTAGTGTATATATAATAAAATAAATTACCTGCATAAAACCTCCCATGACTTTTATTATCATACCAAAAAGTTTATGAGTTGAAGATAAAAAACAATGAAGTAAAACTTGTGAATAAATCACATACCGCCAAAAGATAACCATAATTTATCTTGTCTAATAGCAATTGCTGGTATAATAGTATTATAGGGTCTTTTACATGGTTCAAGACAATTAGGATGCCCTTTCTCTAGAAAAAATCCACTCCCACGATTCTGAAGTGTGAAACCACAGCCTTCTGGAATTACGCACTATAAGACAAATAAAGTGTTTAATTATTAAATTTAGCTTAACAAGCATAAATAAGACTTACAGTTCCAAATCCATTATAGTTCGAATTCTAATTATTTATTAAATTGTAGAATAATTAGCATCTTATTGCAGTAACATAAGAATGATATAAGAATGATAGATTATTAAAATTTCATACAATAAAACTACACGCATTTCCTTCATCATCAACTACAGTAAAATAAACAGTGTCGCTTGATTTTACAGGTAACCCACTTTCAATATGAGTGATTGCTTTTGTAGGATCAAAAAGTTGTGCACGTTTTGAAAGGTATTCCTATTAAAATTATTATGTTAAAATTAATTATTAAAATTATTGTATTATTAATAAAATTTTTTATTGTATATATCGGCGGATTTGCGGAATTGGGCCTATATAGATTTTATTGTAAAAACAGGACCAAAAATTTTAGTCATTATGCATGGGTCCTAATTTAGACCCAATTCCGCGATATTATTAAAATAATTATTAACAACCCATCTTTTCTTATATTATTGTAACAACAACACTTGCCTTTGATAATAATTTTTTTGTTACATCATAAAAGTTGGGATCTGTTACATGAAGTGTAGAATCTGCGAATGCTAATCGTAAACTTTCAATAATGACATGCAAATACTCTGCCGAGTTATGCACCATTTCACTAAGATCTCTTATTTTGCGACATTCTTGAAGCGATTGAATTATACTAAGAGCCATAAGAGCTGTGATACCTTTAAATATTGTGCAAGAAAAAATGGATAAAAATCAAATCATTATATAATGGCCTAGGATAATAAGATTGAACAAACCTTGTCCATTAGGTGGACATTCAAATATTGTTACATCTTTATAATCAATACTTATAGGGTCTACACGGGTAGAAGTGTGAGAGGACAAATCATCTAAAGACATGACTCCTCCTTTACACTTTACAATATCGACAATAGCTTGAGCGATTCGACCTTATATTCAGTATTTATAAATAAATTAATACTGAAATAATTATATGTAGCAATAATATTAGATATTTATTACCTTTGTAGAATCCATCTTTTCCTTTTTCTGCCAATTCTCGAAAAGTTCTAATTATGAAATTTACATTTTAGATATGTAAATTAAAATGTTGACAAAATAAATTACCTTGCTAAATTAGGCATTCGCATTATTTCACCACATCTTGGAGCATGACAATCAATCAACATATCACTTTTTCCATTTATTGAAGCATTAAGTAGATCCTTTTCAGCACTTTTCCACTATTTTGATTATATTCAAAATTCATATGTAAAAAAATTTCAAAGAATTTTTCAGACGAATAATTAGATCACAAACCAATGAAGCGCATATTTCTGATACTGGATATCCAGTTTCAGCTAAATCAATTGCAGGCTTTAATATTTCTGCCAATTTTAAATTTCCACTCCCAAATCAATCAACAGTATCAACCCATCCGGCAGCGGCACCGGGAACAGTTACAGCATTGATATTTAATTGTGGTATTTGTTTTTTTCCATCAAGGTCAGGAAAATTGTTTAGTACATAATCTAAAGTAAGTTTGGCGGGTGATCTTAATTTTATTTATAATTTAAAAAATTTAAAAAAAATAGATTAATTAAAATTTTTTGTATGCCAACAAGCTGTTATGCCATTGATTAATATAGAATACCTTCCTGACCCATTCAAACCGCAAACTTTCTTGGTCTTGGCATCATAAAAAAGACAAAAACAATCTCCGCCTATTCCTGATGAAGTTGGTTCTTTACAAATAGATTAAATCATAAAGTAAATAAATATAAATTAGCAGGATATATAAATATGGAGAAGATGATACCGCTAAGTTTACAGATAAAAGAAAAATGCTATCATTATTGTACATTCATATCACATAAAATAAAAGATTTAAAACATACAAACAGCAACAGCAGCATCCTGTAATACAACAAAAAATGAAATCAAAAAGGAAAATACAAATTGTTCAATGTTTTAATTATAAATGAACAGATAATTACCGCAGCATTCCCGCCCTTTTTTAATATTTCTAAACCTGCGTGGCATGCTAAAGGTTGACTATATATATACATAGATGAAAGTGCATGTAATACCAAAATAACTGAACCAGAGATGTCAATTATAACTTTTTATAGCGCCTGTAAACTTTATATTGATTCATTTATAAATGCTATAAATAATAAAGGATATAACGAATCTTTCAATACAAAAAAAAAAAATTTTTTTTACAAGTTTCAGTAAATGTATCGTAAAATTTAGAATTAGTGGTGCTAAGGTTATAGAAAATTTTTGGATGTACTAAGCATTTTTATTTGCTCATCTTAGATTCATATAAAAATAATTTTTTAATGATAAGAAACATCAAATTCATTCTATCCAGACTTCACAAAAGACATCTCGTATCATTAATTGTCCTACTAACCTAGATGCCACCATTGCATGAGTACCGAACACCACAGATCTTCGTGATGGAAAAGGAATAAATGGTTTTGACTCTGCCATCTTAAATCTGAAGAACCAAAGTATAATAATTCTTTGAATATATGAATATATGAATATGAATGTATAGGACGAAAATAATGAAAAATGAATTTTACCGTGCTGATTATATAGATAATTTGCTATATAATATTATTCCATACATCTCGTACATCTTGAATCAAGATGTATGAGATGTGTGGATTAATGTTATTAGCCGAAATACCCTATTTAGTCAAATATTTAAACAATTTTGTGTCGAAATATATATCGACATGATCATTGACAATTTCGATTGAATTTGATTAACAGAAAAAAATTATATATTAATTTAATATAATGAATATAATGCATTTATTTATGTTTATTGTGTATGTACAGTATTTGTTGATTTGTTGCTAAAGGAAACATTACAGTTATACTTTAAAAATTTTAAATATCAATATATTTGGATATTATAATAAGTAACTAAGCTATACAGTCGCGACAGAAATTTGGCTGATCATCAGTAATTCTGATTGGTCGAAATTAAATTTTGACGCTCAAAAAACATCACTTTATCTTGGTTATTTCGCTATGATAATATAATGACTTTATATTAAATACAACTATTGTCAAAATCGTCTCTAATTTAAGTTGATGGAAACATTCGATCCCATTTGATCTCAGACGCTTATATAAAAAAAACCAAATCTCGAAATAACGGGCTATTTTGACTACGTGCGCGCTATTTTAATTACGCCCATGGGCGTTATTTTGAATAAATAAGTTAATTTTTTTGAGGTAATCTTGCTCTCAGGCATTTGAAACTATGTGTATAGTAGGAGTATGAGGTAAAAATTGATTAATCGGTCAGTACATGTAAGTGACTTGAGTAAGTATGAAGTAATCGATAGTATCGTTCTGAGTATATACAGTACCGATGAGGTATGTTGGCAAATTAGCCTTGTTTCTTCTGCAAACCCGACATTCGTCTGGTTACATCGTTCCCTCCCCCCTTACCCAACATAGTATCACTGGGTGGCCTGTCGGGAGACAGTCATAGAGGTAAGGTTGGGCGTGGTTTACAAGTTTGTCTTGTGATATGACCTGTCGGACGACAGTCATATATGTATACAGTCTTTGTGGCCTGACGAGATGCTCTTTTTTTTAACGTCATAATCTGCATACTTTTTTTATTTACGGTAATATTAAATTAAATCAAATAAATAAAAAAATTACTAATAAATAGGTTCCCTACACAATTCAGGTATATTATTTGATGTACCGTACATACATGCCTGTCTTTTCATCCGCGCCTTTTACTTTCGCTTCAGGCAACTTAATATAAAAGGTTTATTTGACACAGTATAAATGTATAAGGAGGTGCGCGTTATTTCGGGGCACGTGATTTTCGAATTACTGTAACGCCCATGTCCCGCTATTGTAAACAATATAAATAATCGATGTAACATTGCTTTTTCAATGTTAAAACCATTTAACATTTTAATATAAATAGTTATTATATAATTGAATATTTAATATACATTATGCCAATACTAATTTTTTTGGTTCTCATAAAATTTGAAAAATGACCCGGTAGCCCGGCTTTCAATTTTATTTTCAATATGTAAAAAACATAAAAGTTTTCTATAGATATCTAAAAAAAACTACCCGATAAGGCCATATAAAGTTAATTTTTTGGTTCTCATGAGACAAAAAAAATGACCCGGCCGGCCGGACTTTATTTAAAAATTTTTAAAATTTTTTAAATTATAAATTTTAAATTTTAATTTTAAAAAATAATAACCCGGCATTATAGTATTAAATAAAGTAATGACCCGCCTGCCTGGTCTTTATTTAAATTTTATATATAAAAAATTTTAAATTTTATGAAATCCCACCCGGCTATTAAAACATATAAAAAAATTTTTTCAAAAAATTTTCAAATTATGACCCGGCCGGGTTATGAGAACCAAAAAATTAAGTTTATATGGCCTAATAAATATAGTCAAAAATTATTTTCAAATTTTGCAGAAATTTAAACTGGCCGGGTTATGAGAACCAACTTATTATTAAGTTAAATTTTGTCGGAAAATTCAACTATAAGTTTAGAAGAGCCCAATATAGAGTAATCTAAAATATTAATACAAACATGAATTATTTAATTGACAGGTATATAGTAAAAATTTTCTTTATAATTTTGCTAGTACGGTTTTGATGAGATAATTTTTTATTCAACATATATTAATTCAGTATTATGAATAGTTGTGATGTATAGTCGTATATTAAATTATTTGGTCTTATGAAAATTCGACAAAAGCTTATTTATTGTTATAATAAAATATATCAAGTTCTCGTAAAAAATATTTCCAAGCTTTCTTTTTTAAATATGTTATCGGTATTATCGGTATTATAGCAGTATTATAGCTTTCATCAAAAGAATTATTTTTTCAAAAAATTTTCCTCTTTGGATAGTATAATTAAAAGAATAATTCTTGTCGAAAAAATTATCTTCATTATCAGTATTAAAGCTTTCTTAGAAGAATTATTTCTTCCTTAAAAAGGTGATTAATTGATAGTACAGTAGAATATCAGAGCTCAAAGTATCATCATTTTATTGATAGACATTTTTAAAACAAAATAACAATTTTTTTTTTTTTAGAAAAAAAAAGATCAATGCTTTTTGCTATTTAACGATCATATTAGACTTTAGGTTTTTTACTGTAAATTATAACATCAAAGATCCAACCTTTCAGAATTGGATCCGACATTGTAAATTTAGAAGCCCGAAATCTACCGTAGTTTCCTTTAGTGTTGCACTTGCATTAATTATCTATTATATACATATTATATATACTGTACACGATTCTGACATCACCTATCATACCATACACACGTGTTTGACAATTTAATAATATCTATACACAAATTCTTTGCTCGCTCATATTCGTATTACTTATGTGAATTATTTCTTACATCATTAATTAAGTTTATTCCAAATGTCAAAAGTAGTAGATCGTTTCTTGGATTCAGCTCGTAAACATTTATTAAATAGATAGAAATAAAAACAGCAAAACAAGTTCATAAATAAAAAACATATGTATCATTACATACAAATCATTTCATTTGTATTAATTAGCTGCGAGTATAAAGATTATTTATTAATTGTTCAGAGCAAAGCGAAGGACTTACATTTCTACGCCCTTTAATAATCAAAATTACGTTTTTGATAATTATCTACTAAAAATATCAAATGCATACGTAGTTTGTATATTTTCCATCTGTAACGCCACGTCCCTAAATTTGTAATCCTGTATAACAGCAACAAGAAAAAACAAAAAAATTTACACGACAATCAGGAACCCAGAAAATTTTGAAAATAAAATTTCCCAAATTATTCCAAATTTTTGGCCAAATTTTGATATTTTCAAATTTTGCATTTTGGCCAAATTTTTCCAAATTTTTTACCAATTTTTCAGTATACATGTGATCTCTGACAAATAAAATACAGACAATAAAAATGTGCTACATATCCATCTAATGTTTCAATCCTAATTTTGACAGCCATCCAGATAAATCCGGATTGAATCCGCATCAGATTATGTATAAAGCTTACTTTGGGCCAATCCTAGTAAAAATCTTTAGCCTGGATATCTGAATTTGTCTGGATTGAAGGATCAATTGGATTTAGGATCGAAATACTATACACATCAAGTTTATACTTATAATTTTGCCAGCTCTCTCGCAAAAGTACAAGAGTTAATTTACACAGTATAGTATTTTTTTTTTAAACACATAAACAAAAAAAAAATTCCTACTAAAAATTATCTAAGCATGGATTGAAGCCAATAGACATACCACAATTATGCAAAATAATAAATTTTGATAAATTATTTCAGAATTGGAAAATTTTTTGCTAGTTATGGTTACATAAAATCATGTTTTTGATTGGTTAACAGAGAAAAATAATCCAAATAATTCCAAATATTTGAAGATTTTATCCAAATATTGGCCAACGTCCAAATAAATTTTTGCAATTTCCAAACCAAAATTTTCCAGGTCCCTGACAACAATCTACTTTTGATTGGCTAAACTCAAAATTAAACTTTTAATATTGCATGTCTAAGCCACTATATGTTTTAAACCTTCTTTTCTTTCATTATTTTGTTTTATTATATTAAAATTAACAACAAAGGTATGCCTTTTTTTTCGTGTATTATGTCTAAAGCGATTTTAACTATGCTTTATTGTAGGTCTGAAGATCTATAAATTATACTATAATATATTGATATGTATTGTATTACTTTTATTACCTTTTAATTACAAAAAAATATATACCACTTAACGATTAGTACCCTGGTTTTTTCTATACCACATATAGTGTGAAACACTTAAAGGTTTCTCAAACTTTAAAAACTAATAAGGGGAGTAACAAAAATCAGGTGATTTTTTAGGGAGGGAGGGGGGTAAAAAAAGTTGAAATTATATATAAGAACCTGACTATTTATATATTGAGGAAAAGGGAGGGAGGGTAGGCCTCTGATAAAAAATAATCAGGTGATTAATGACACTGCCCTAATATTTAATATAAAAATAATATCAAAAAAATGGTCAACTATTTTGTAGTTTAACTAATTTACTACAACTTAGCGGCTCAGTAGTGACTCTAATTTTTTAAAACTTATTATATATTTTTAATATATATGAGTTTAAAAGTGTGCTATTTTTATATAATACAGAAAAAATTATCTCAAAATAGAACAAGTCACGTGTTTTGGCTCACTGCTATTGGTTAATTTTAAAATATTTTAAAAATAATTTTAAAAATTAATTTTAAAAATTAATTTAAAAATTACTTTTAAAAATTAATTTTAAAAATTAATTTTAAAAATTAATTTTTAACCAATCAAAATATAAAATTTGATTATAAATTTTTAAAAATAGGACAAGTCACGTGATTTCTGCCTTTAAGTGTCCTGCACCGCACGTATGGTATTTGCGTAAATCAGGAAAGTAATAGAATATTATATATTTACCTTTTTACTGAGCCAATTATTGTCATTAGATATTATAGATATTAGCTGTTCTTCTTTGGCCTTTCTATCTTGTAATCTCTTACAATTTTAATTCACTAAGCCTTTCAAAACTAAAAGGTCTGAAAAGAATGTCACCTGTAGCAAACTTTTTACTTCAAATTTTTGAATAGTTAGATAAGTAAAATATAGTTTATTTTTGTAAATTTTTTAATAGATACTCGTTTTATCTTTCTTGTATATACATGCATACACATGCATATATATGTACATACGTACGCAATGTTGCAATGTTGTCACTTGGACGTGTCCATACTATGTTTTTTGTCCAACGTCCAAGATTGTCCAAAATTGTCCAAGCCTATGTCCCATATTTAACTAATCAATAAAGTAATTTTAAAAAATATATAATTATATATTTTTTTAGGTGCTGGACTCATTGGTGAAAAAATTAAAATAGATTATCTTAATAAAATTTTAAGTAATTTTAATTTGAAAAAATGTTCAAAATGTCCAAAAAAATTCAAGTAACAACATTGTACGTACATATGTATATAAAAGAAAAAAAAGAAAATTATCTAATCATGTAAAATTTTGCTCTTATAGCCAATTTCCTTCTTCATAGATAGCACTATTAACCATGTATTTAATAGATTTAATTAAAACAATTTTGGTTTTTTTTTTACATTTTACAACTCAATTTATTAATTTTTAAGTTTTTATACTATATATATAATATCCACAGATCGAATTATGTGGGTTGATAGTTTAATTTCACGATATAGAACCTATGTGTCAAAGAAACACTATCAACTTCTCAGTTTGCAGTAGCACCACTTAAACAATTATTAAGAAGCAAGAAAAAATTTAGTTGATACAAGAAATTTCAAATAATTTATTTAGCCATACTAATTCTAGTGAATTAACTTATTGATCGACTTAAATCGTACTAATTAACCCTATTAATTAGAGTGCGAAACGGGCTGGGTCGGGTCGGGCTTTCTAAGACCCGAAACAGAGCCCGAAAAATTTTTTTATGCCCGATTCAAGCCCAAGTCCGACAAAAAGCCCGTTAAACAAACCGGGCTGGGCCTTATTATAAATCGGGCTCAAGCTCGACAAAAAAGCCCGCTAAGCAATCCGGGCCGGGCTTTATTTTAAATTCGGCCCAAGCCCGATCCGGCCCGTATTTCATATAGATTTTTGTCTGACATGCCGTCAGAAATTGTATTAAAACCTTTTTTTAAGAGCCGATAGTATAGTGTTGAATATCAAAAGCATGGATAATAATATATTCGAAATGTTCTTCTAATCTATATTCATTCACCAGACTTACTTGTCTGGCTTTTTGATTTCTTACTAAGGGTATGTTTTCCTATCTAGTGAAGTTTACGTTCATACGTACGTATGGTGCAAGTCTAAAAATCACAATTATATCAGGACAAAAATTAAAATCTTATTCCTTAAAAAAAAGATAATCAAGTAACACAATTTAAATCAATATCTACTTCTGTAACGAATAAGGTAAAATTGAGGTTTTTATTCTTGCACCGTATCGGTTAGTGCACAAGAATTAAATTTCTTACCCCTACATTATAACTACAATATAAGGTATTTTCAAATATACTTTTGCTTTTTGCTTTTTTTTCTCAACAAAACCCGAGTTCGGCTTTTGTTAAAAAAAAAGCATATTTGAAAATACCTATAGTATATATATGCGTATATATGTAATTTACCTCTAGGGTTTACCGGGCCTAACCGGGCCTAATCGGGTATATTACAGAGGCCCGGGACCAGCCTAATATTTTTTAGGCCCGACCCGAGCCCGGCCCGCTTTATAAAAATGTGAGCCCGAAACTAGGCCCGAGCCCGGCCCGGCCTGCTAATTTCCGGGTTTAGCCCGGCCCACTCTGCACCCTACTATTAATTAACTTAAAATTACTAAGAGTAATGATATATCAAACTAATTGAATTTATTTAAATTTATACCATTTTTTCTTCTCCAAATTTTAGATATTTTTTTCCTATTATACCTTCTGGCAAATTCTTTAGTTTTAAATTAAGCCAAATTTCAGCTATTTATAAAATCAGATAAATCAAGAGAACCAGTAAGTTTTATTTCCTTAGAAGCGTTTCATTCTTTATTAATTTTCAATTGTGATAATGATAGAGATTTGTTTTATGTCTAAGAAAAACAAGTGGGAGAATAAACGCGAAATATATGAAAGGCACAGTTGAGAAATTATAGCCATTAAATTAATGTAATAAACGCTACGGCCTTCAGTTTTTCCTTTGGATTTAAAAGTGAAAACTTCTTTTTTATCATTTCTAAATATAACAACTGATTGTATCACCAATAGTATATGTCAGTCCATATGGCTTGCTACTTTTGGAACAAAAAAAATCTTCATTGTACTATGGTAGGCACGCCCTATGATTTAATTTCCTTATTTTTTTATCTTCCACATATTTTTTTTCTAAGAGATGTAATGACATAACATTAATATATAATAATAAAAATAAAGAAAAAATAGTCTGTTATTACCAGACATAAAATCGGTTATATTATTTTGTTTTGTACAGTATTCTACCATTAATAAATAGAATTAAAGTGATTGTAAAAATTTATAATAGTACTGTAACCTTGGTACCATCATCTCAAATAGGAGCTTTAGTGTAGCTGTATAAGTTATACAGACAAATCCAAGGAACTAGAACAATTGAAACCTGTTTGGCAAATCCCGCGTAGAGAGGTAGCTAGATTTTCGACAGTACTAGAGAAAAGGATTTTAGTGGTGACTGACCAAAAAATCTGGACGGGCAAGAACCCCTATGGCAAAAGGGGCCTACCAACCTGGCTGCTGGAGTTGCACTAGAGGAAAAAAGCATGTGTTATAGAATCATGAACCAAGGAAAGAGAGTCCTTAGGCACCTAAAGCCTGGCGGACTGATCCTTCTGAGCCAACTGGATTGATAGTCTAGAATAACTGGGAAAAAGAATCCAAAGATTGACTGACCGGATACTAGAGTTTAGTAAAATTTGCAAGGGCAGATGTAACTAATCAGCCAATAAGAAGTGGAAGCATGGAGGCGTGTATGCAGTGTTGTACATGGGATAGTTGGAACATCATTGAAACATTTTGGGACATTCTGGGACAATTTTATAAATTGAAATTACTTAAAATTTTATTAAGATAATCTAATTAAATTTTTTTAAAAATATGTTTAGCACCTAAAAAAATATATAATTATATATTTTTTTAAATTAATTTATTAATTATTAAGGCTTGGGACATAGTTGGGACACTTGGGACACTGGGATGTTAGGACGTTGGGACATGGCAAAAAAAGGCTAGAACAGGACCCTGAGCTATACATAGATAGGTCACTATTTGCTTTTGCTTATTTTTGACTATTTTTGTAGATCTTTTCTATATTTAGTAATATTAATGCTTATTTTTGACCATTTTTCCGTAGATCTTTTCTATTTTTAGTAATATATCAAGATTTTTTAAAATAGTTAGCTGTTCATAGATTGCTCGGAGTCCTGCTAGAACAGTGAAAATGTACAATACTGCGTGTATGTGACAAGACCCAACGGAGCTCTGGATGTACTCATATGAGAGTTTTCGGACACTAAGAGGATTTGAAACCACCAATACGGGTATATGCTAGTATAAGTACATGCAGTGGTAACCGGGTTTTCCCTAGCTTCATGATGCCACCCAACTATATTCAGCACTAGAAGCATTTGCAAAACATACCCAGAAACCTTACCACCATAGCAAGAAGTACAGTCATTTGTATATTTTCAAATTCAGAATGTTAAATTCTGGGTCCTCAAATCGCAGAAAACCAGCTGGTTGCGGCAGCATGCAGACTTGAGATAATTACCCAATGAGGTAGAGGCAACTGCATGACTTGAGATACGAACTGCTAAGATGTATGCTTGTAAGAGATTTTCTGGGTCACCAGATTTCAGGTACACTAATTTGGAAACATAAAGTGCCTACCTGGCATACACCAAATTGGAAATGATGATATTAGGAAATATGGGTAATATGGCGGACATATAGACATTAATTGTTGGTTGAAAAGAAACGTACAGATCCAGATCAACTATATAAATAGGAATATAGAAGGCTCTGGTGGGTTTTAGCTGTGGATAAAAGGTTTATAGCCTGAAGTCCTAGTCTCAATACTTGTATATAATATATATATACTTATGGCACTACCATATGTCAATCTACTTAAGTATTAATAAAGTTTGGAGCAGGAGCTATACCCCTAATATTAAAAAAAAAATTTATAATAGTAATGATTTAGTACACGAAATAATTATTTAATATTACCTATTTTTTGCTTTCATTTATAATTTCAATTTTAAAATAAAATAATTCATATTGTGAAAAAATTGGATATTGGCACGAAATACAATAGCTTTATAATTATTAGAATCTTTAAGAAAATTTTTTTAATAATATAAAAATATAATATATTTCTGGGAAATTTCTCTTATTAAAATTTATTATACATCTTACCTGTATAATTCACTTTAAGCCCACTTCAATCTGTACTAACTAACTGTAATTTATCATTAATATTTCATACAGTTGGTAAAACAAAACCATTAACATCAGAAAATTTTTTATATTGATAAATATCAATATATAACAATTAATCGATATATATCGATTAGAAATTAACGATATATATCAATAAACTAGTTATATATTAATATATATCTATAATCGATATATAGCATAAATAAATATAAATCGCTATATATCTATTAATCGATTTTTATTGTATTTATTAAACCCGATATATACCGATTAATGGATATTAATCGCTATATAAATTTTCGTTATTGCACAATTAATAATCTTTGCATATTTAGCAAAGATCTACTAGATCTATTTTTTTTTATTTTGATCTTTTTCTGATTAAATTTTTTTTTCGATTTTAATTTTAAATTTTTTTTTATTTATTTAATTTTTTTTTTCGTTTATTTAATTTTTTTTTGTCAATTTAATTTTTTTTTTGATTCTTATTTTTTTTTAAACTTTTATTTTTTTTTATATCGTTTTTTTTTTTTTTTTTTTTTTTTTTTTTTTTTTTT
>QKWP01000010.1:767164-877697 GCA_003550325.1 Gigaspora rosea | reverse complement strand
CTCTCTTATTATTAATAAACTCTTGGGATTTCTAAGGAACAGACACCTTGGAATAGCCCTCTTGTTAAATTAATAAACTGTGTATTATCTCTTGTTGTTTTATACTGAACTGCCTTAGAGAAGTGTGTAGTTTCTTACAGACATAAAAGAAACTATACTTCCCTCTTGCACACCACTTCACGCCCAAAGTAAGGGATCTCAGGAGCCGTGCGATTGTTACTCTATCAGAATTAAAAAAGGCTTCCAGTACTGTAACAATAGAATTCATACGTGATACCATCTGTCCCAGGGGCCTTGTTATTAGGAAGGCATCGTATTACTTCGATTATCTCTTTCTTTGTAATATATTTAATTAGATTTTGATTGTCTAATATTTTTACTTGTGGAAGACCTTCTGTTATTCTGTTCATGGCCTCTGCCTTAAATGGCTCTGATTGGAACATACGACTGTAATATTCTTTGATGTAATGCAGTACTTCGATTGAGCTTGACGTCCCTGCATTATTGGGAATTTTGATCTTGTTTATAGCTGCTGTGTTATGCCTACTCAGTAGAAGTACTTTGTTGATCTCTCACCTCGTTCGATCCACCTTGCGTTAGAATGCACCTGCCATTTATCAGCTAGATTCTGAAGTTCATTTTGAAGGCTTTTCTTTAGGTTTTCAATTACTATTTGTAGATCAGATAGGTTCTGGTCTCTAGCGATCTTCTTTTCTAGTATGTTAATTTTCCTGCTCAACCTTTGAATATTACTTTCTGGAGCTTTAAGAGGCCCTCTAGCTCTAATTAATGATTGTATTTTACACTTGCAGTAATCCCAACTCTCCAGGTCTGTGACTGTTCGTATTTCCTCCACAATTTCTTTTCTTAATATCTCGTTTTCAAGGCACTTACTATTTACCTTCCAGTATGATGCTTGTAAGCTATTCGTACTAAAGTTCATTTCAGTTGATACCATAAGGTGGTCCGAGTTGCCAAACTTTGTAAGTGTTCTTTGACAGTACTGTGCATTTTGCTCGTCTACAAAAATGTAGTCAAGCCTTGTGGCCATATTATGTCCTCCTCTTGTCTTTTGGAAATATGTAAGAAACGGCATTTGAGAAGCTGCAACTACTGTGTTTACCATACCACAGGTAAGTTCTTTCAGTTTTTCTCTCGATGGATCGTTATGTGGTGGCACGTGACTTATCCTGTTTATGTTTGGATCTAGATTCACATTAAAATCTCCTGCTACTATATTAACTGCATTAGTGTTTCTTTGTATTGACCAGGTCCCAAAAAATTGAATCCTTTCGTCTAGTGCTGGAGGGGCATACACATTAATAACCTGAAATAATCGCTTTCTATAATAGAATTCCGTACAAAGAACCCTTCCCTGATGAGATTCTTCAATATTTTCAAATTTAATATTTCTATTTCCAGCCAAAATGGCTACTTTCGATGTCCATATAGATTTGTATCCCCACTGTTGTTTCAAAAAATTTCTCGTATTATCATTAGTTAAATTTGTTTCCTGTATCATAATTAGTTCTATCTTATATGTCTTAATTAAAGTAATTGTTTGTTGACGCTTGTATCTATCATTAATGCCCTTTACATTAAGTTTTGCAATTCTGAAAGTGTTATACTTACTCATATTATTGTATATATTTGATTATTTGTACCTTCAGATTTGCGTCTATTTATACTTATTTATTACGACCATCCCTAGATGGTCTATTATTTACATATGGTCTAGATTTACTATTATTTGAATGTATGTTTTTCTTTGTTCTAAGTTTTTTGTGCTTGAATGTTTTAAAGCTATCATCTTCTTTTACCTCAACATTACTCTCCTGTAGTTGTGTCTGTACAGATTCATGAGCCAAGTTCAAAGGGTTCTTACCTGTGTCCTCAGTACTTATCTGTGCCTGTTGATTTGTTTCCTTTAAATCCACTTGTTCAACCGGCATGTCTTGATGTATGCCCGTATTTGCTTCAACTTGCTGCAACATATTATCTTGTATTTCCTGTTGGTTTTCCTTATTTCTGTCTTCTTCTAGCATAGTTTTGAGAGATTTACCTTCTTGTGACTGCATTTCTATATCATCACCGACCAAAGTATCTTGCACCAGGCCGTCTGATTCCTTGCTGCCTTCATTATTCTGTTCCTTATCAGTGTTGTTTCCATTTCGGTTAGTTTCATCTAAATTTTCTCGCTTATGCCTTTTGTTTTCCTTATATTTTTTGTACTTCTTTCTAAGCTCTATTGCTTCTTTATATTGTGGACAATCCCTTTTCAAGTGCCCTGCTTGATCACAATAGAAACATAATTTAGGAGCCGCTCTCCATTCTGTCGTAACTTTTTGGCCCCATACGCTTGTATGCCTTGGGATTTTTTGTTCTAACTCCAGATTTTCTGTTGTTTCATATAAAATTATCCATTGATCCATGCAAACTGGAGTATCTTCATACACTAACAGTTTGATTGACTTTATATCCAACAAGTTAAAGGAAGCTTTCGGAGACTTTGGACATATTAAGTCTTTATCCCCAATTGGAACGTTTCTCACCTTTATTGCTAAATGCATCCTCCTCAAATTTGTAGGTATATAACCTAATAACGATCTTCTAAAAAGCGAGATACCTTCCTTTGCATAATGTTGCTGTTTATTTTCACTGCTAAATACCGGTTCTAAATGTGTTCTTTTCCCTCTAGTATAATGAGGTTTTGCTCCAACTAAATCATTACCGATTTTGCTATATAGAGTAGAGATAATGTCATTCATTTGTATGTCATTTAGACTACGAATGTCAAAGATGAGTGCATTATTATTCTTGGTTGTAATTTCCACTCTTGGTGTGTAATTTGAAAAAGTAGCTTGGCCCCGCCTTAACTGTGTAAAGAAGCTGGACCATTTCTTGGAGGTACGTGCTGGTTCAACCGACTGTACGTCTTCCGTCGATTCCTCCAATTCTAAACTGCTATTCACATTTTGTGGCTTAGGATCTATGTCCAATTCCATCACGTCATTGTCACCTGATACCGTTCCGCTTGATTGCGCAATTGTTCCAGCAATTTCGCTGATCGTTCCCCCAGAATTTTCCGAAATCGTTTTTTCAGCGTTTGGACTTCCATCCATCTGAGGAGAGGTAATACTAGGTTCACCATTCATCTCGTTCCTTGATGGAGAGTTCTCCTTGTTCTCTTCTCCTGTGTTGACGTCTGTCTTATCTGACATTCGTGCTGTTGTTGAATATTTATTTAAATTTTGATTTGTATTGTTCGTATCCATCTTTAGCTTCTTAAACGATCTTGGTCCGTACGGTCTTTCCAAACTCTCTAAACCGCGGACCTCTGCTTCTTTCTTTGACCCTATGCACTTCCTTTTCCTAATTTTTAGGTCAAAAGCCCCTACGGTTTTGTTTGTGTTCAGAAACTTTATTTCTTGCAGTGTTTTTGTATTTGCGTTAATTACCCGGCTGCCGGAAGCAGATCAAGTTTTTTTTTTATCGCCTGAGATTTAATGGAATCTAATGACTTATTTAAATTAATAAGTGATTTTTCGTAATTATCTAATTTAAAGTAGGTTACACCAAAGTTTCTTAATATCTCCGCATCATACCGATATGCATTATCAGGATCGATACTTAATATTTTATTTAAGTCTGCAAGCGATTCTTCGTACTTACGCAACTTGCGATAAGTGTATGCGCGACTTTTTAGCGTAGATAAATTGTCCGGTTCAATTTCTAATGACCTATTTAAACTTGAAAGTGAATCTTCATATTTATTTAATTTGTAATATGTTTCTCCACGACTTCTTAATGCAAATGCATTATTTGGCTTAATTTCTAATGATTTATTTAAATCTTCTAGCGAATTCTCATATTTACCTAATTTATATAATGTTCCGCCTCGATGGCTTAGCACGAATGCATTATCTGGAACGATTTCCAATGATTTATCTAAATCTTTAAGCGATTCTTCATATTTGCCTAATTTATGCAATAATACTCCACGATTTCCTAATACAAATGTGTTATAAGGGTTAACTTCTAAGGATCGATTTAAATCATCAAGAGATTCTTTATATCTGCCCATCATGCGATAAGTTTCTCCACGATTACTTAACGCAAATGCATTATTTGGTTCTATTTCTAATGATTTGTTTAAATCTGCAAGTGATGCCTTATACTGATTTTTTATTCGATAAATTACTCCTCTATTCCTTAATGCAAAAGCATTATTCTGTTCAATTTTTAATGAATGATTTAAATCTTTAAGATTCTTCATATTTACCCAGCATACGGTAAGTTTCACCACGATTTCTTAATGCAAATGCATTTTTTGGTTTAATTTTTAACGATTCGGTTAAATCTTCGAGTGATTCATTGAATTTGTCCAATTCATAGTATATTTTTCCTCGAATATTAATGCAAATACATTATCTGGTTTTATTTCCAAAGATTTGTTTAAATCTGTAAGAGCATTTTCTGATCTTTTCATCATTCTATAAACATCTCCACGAATACTTAATACAAATGAATTATTTGATTCAATATTTAATGAGTTGTTCAAATCTGCAATTGCTTCTTTAAGTTTTCCCATCCTACGATAAACATCACCACGATTTCCCAACATCTTTGCATTAATTGGATCAATTTCTAATACTTTATTAAAATCTGCAAGTGTTTTTTCAAAATCTTTATAAATCATGTAATAAATATATCCACGATTTTTCAATGCTTCAACATTATTTTGTTTAATTTCTAGTGATTTATTTAAATCTAAAAGAGATTCTTTATATTTGCTTATCATACGATAAGTTATTCCACGATTGCTTAATGCAAATGCGTCATCAATTTGAATTTTTAACGATTTATTCAAATCTGTTAAAGATTCTTTGTACTTTCCCATCATACGATAAGTTACTCCACGGTAGTTTAATGTCCATTTGTTATTTGGGTTAATCTTTAATGATTTTGTTAAATTTGACAGTGATTCTTCGTATTTTCCCAACTTGCATAATGTTACTCCACGATTTCTTAATGTAAAATCGTTATTTTGATCAATTTTAAAGGATTCATTGAAATCTGATAAAGAATTTTCGTATTTATCTAATTTATAATATGTTGCTCCACGACTATTCAAAGCATATAAGTTATTTGGTTCAATTATTAACGATTTTGTTAAATCTACAATTGCTTCATTAAACTTTTCAAGCATCCTATTTACTTCTCCGCGAATACATAATGTAAGTGCATTATTTGGTTCAATATTCAATGAACCGTTTAAATCTTCAACTGCTTCTTTGAAATTTCCCATCATTAAATTTACTTCTCCACGATTACTTAATGCAAATCCATTGTTCGGTTCAATTTTTAATGAATCGTTAAAATCCATAAGTGCTTTCTCAAAAATTCCTTTTATCATGTATACTTTTCCACGAAATCTTAATACAAATGCATTATTTGGTTCTATTTCTAATGATTTGTTTAAATATTTAATGGATTTTTTATAATTATTTAATTTGCAATAAATTGTGCTACAACTAATTAACACTTCAATGTCATCTGGATTAATGTCTAATAATTCGTGAAATCCTACAAGTGCTTTTTCGAAATCTGCAGACGCATTTTTAAGATTTCCTATCGCCTTATTTACAGTTCCACGGCATTTGAATGTAAATGCATTGTTTGGTTCAATTTCTAATGATTTGTTTAAATCAGCAAGTGACTCTTCATGTCTTCCTAATTTATAATATGTTGATCCACGACTTCTTAATGCAAATGGATTATCTGGTTCGATCTCTAATGATATGTTTAAATCAGTGAGCGATTCTTCATATTTGCCTAATTTATAATATATTTTACCACGACTTCTTAATGCAAATGCATTATTTGGAAAATTTTTTAATGATTCATTTAAATCTTTAAGTGATTCTTCATATTGACCTAATTCATATAATGTCATTCCACGATTTGCTAATACAAAAGGGTTATTAGGATTAATTTTTAATGAATTATTTAGATCTTTAAGAGATCTTCATATCTGCCCATCATGCGATAAGTTTCACCACGATTACTTAATGCAAATGCGTTCATTGGTTCTATTTTTAATGATTTGTTTAAATCTGCGAGTGATGCCTTATATTTATTCTTTATGCGATAAATTACTCCTCGACACCTTAATGCGAATGCATTATTCAGTTCAATCCTTAATGAATTGTTGAAATCTGTAAATGAATCTTCATATTTGCCATAATACGATAAGTTTCTCCACGACTTCTTAATGTAAATGCATCATTTGAATCAAGTATTAAAGATTTATTCAAATCTTCAAGTGATTCGTTGAATTTGTTTAATTTATAATATATTATACCAAGTTTTCTTAATTCCTCAGCATTTGAGTCAATTTCTAATGCTTGATTTAAATTTCTTAGAGAGTTTTCGTATTTGATCATACTATTAACTTCTTTATGATTTCTTAGTGCAAATGCATTATTTGCATCAATTTCTAATGATCTATTCAAATCCTCAAGTGATTCATTATATCTTCTCATCATAAGGTTAACTGCTCCTCGATATCTTAATGCAAATGCATTATTTGATTCAATTTCTAATGATTTACTTAAGTTTGCATGTGATTCTTCATTATTGCCTATCATGAAGTAAATTCTCCACAATAACGTAATATTTTTGCATTATTTGGCATTATTTTTAATGAATCATTGAAATTTTTAAGTGCTTCTTCATATTTGCCTTTCATGAAACTTTTTTCACCAAGATGATTGAATGTTTCTGCATTATCAACAACTTGCAATTCTTGAAATATTTCATCTATAAATATATTTAAATATCATTAATATATATATATTTATTATATTTAAAAATTGAATCTTTGATTTGTTTTTAAAGAAAATATAATAACCTATTGAATTTCTTTCTCTATAAATTGAATCCATTCGTATACAATCCAGTTTACAAAGAACTTTTGTTATGTCAGGGCGTGAATTCATACTATCATTCCAAGCTTCGTTGTAAAGATCAATAAAATCATTTGGAGTTCCATCAATTGGTGATTCTCGTTTACCAGATGATACATGTAAAATTATTGCAGGAAGAGTCATGTCTTTAAAAGGAGGTCTTCCGCTTGAAAGTTCCCAAAAAATCACACCAAGGCTGTAGATATCAGATAGCTTTTCTCGTTTAAATTTAGTATCTTCCTTTAAATTAAAATATTGCTGAAAACATTGTGGATCCATGAAAGCATACATTCCTCCAGAGATGGTTATATATTTTGTGCTATTAAGTGATTTAGATAGACCAAAATCTGTAATCATCAATCTATCATCATTTACCAATTTATTTTTATCATGCTAAAATACACGTATATTATAGTTATTAAATTACTATGTCTTGATTGTTAATAACAGTTAAAAAAATAAATCTTACAAGATCGCGATGAACGATATTTTCATTATGTAACCAATTAATTCCATGTGAAATTTCCTTAGCCATCCTAATCTTAGTTGGCCAATCTAATTCAGAAAAATGATCCTGTAAATAATTTCGAAGATCGCCGTCATTTGCGTATTGAAGAACTATGCAGTATATTTTAGTCTTGGGATCTGATTAAATTAAAATCCTATCAGTTAATTCAATTAATTGCTTATTTATAAGAGTTTGCCCAAAAATAGGGTCAGGTGATTAGTATCAACAGCCATAGCACCAATTTTGATTTTTTTACTACATTTGATATTTAATTTTTTCTCTAGGAATTTTTTGTGAAATAAACCTGCTCTTTGGTAAAATTAACCTAGGAACATTTTTCATTAATGGGACTTTATTAACCAAAATTTGTGACAATTGCAATCAGAATTGGTGCGACTTTGGCGCTGATCACCTGACCCACACTTTTGGGGTCGGCACAAGTTTGACATACCTTGAGCAATTCCAAAAAATTGTATTATATTCTTATGTTGAGCAATTTTAGTAATATTTCTAAGCTATAATAAATATGATAATATATTAGAATAGTAATAATCAACAATAGCCATAAAAAAAGATTACAAAGATTATACAGTACTTCTCTTATAAATTTGTCAACAGTATTTTCATCATTATCGAAACCCTGATGTAATTTCTTTATTGCAACAGTTCCCAAAAGTTCCGAATGAGCACTATATACGTTACCGAATCCTCCGCTACCAATTTTCTTGAAATTGCTAAAAGAACTATATTTAAGAAATTTAATGAATTTCTCTTTAAGAGCAGTTTCAAGCCATTTTTCATAAGAAAGTGTGGACATGTTTTGTTATTTTTAAAATATTTCTACTAGCTAAAGATATAGAAGTAAAAAAAAAAAAATTATTATTCCGAAAATATTAAATATAAAAGTGCTTATTAATATTATGCAAATTACGTAAATATTGATTATTAATGTTTATATATTTTTTGATCACAAAATTTCATTCACATTTTACCATTAATATAATACTCATTCAAGTATACTTATGGTTATGATAAATTGCCGAGATATTTTATCCTTTTTAAAATTTAATTATTAAAAATACTAAAAACAGTAAATTTTATATTTTCTTTGATTGAATTATGTGAAAAGTATTTTTTATGTGAAGCTTCTTTTATTTTATAATAAAATTATATCAACCATTATTCCAGTTTTTTAGTAATAAAGTCATCTCAGTGGATTGTGAAATATTGATATATATTTTTTTTTTCGCTACTATATAATTTTTGGCATTCTAAGCTATATAATAATACTCTGTCATTTTATATGATGATTTTGTACTTTTTGCAGAGTAATATTAAATGTATGTAGAAATCTTTCTTATGTAAGATCCACAAATCATTTTTATACAAAATCTTTGATTGTGTCAGTATTTTGATGCTATAGGTAGTGATTTTTTTCGATTTTTTAACAGCTAAGGTGAATGTAAGATTTTCGATTACACAACTCTAAACTATCGTTACTATTTTTGACTTGGGACTGTTTAAAAAAAGGTCTAGGTGAATTTACAGTACTTGTTAAATCTTTAAAAATCCTTAAAAGTGATTGAATGAATTATTGCAATGCTGTCTGTCTCTATGATCACAGCCGTAGTTTATTTAAACGAAGCAATATTGCTAATAAGAATTCATTCTGCGCGATTGTTAGGATGTGTTCACAAGACCTTACGTTGCACATACTCTTTTAATTTACGTTTTACTGCAGAACATCATATTCGTGCTAAAAATAGATTGACCAATAAAATTATAAAAACAAAGTCACGAGGATCTGCATCAACAATCAGATCTGTAAACTCATAAACAAACCTTTAACATTGCTACTAGTAAAAGTTTTGTCCATTGTGGGATCTTAAAAAACTCTTCCGGGATCTTTGAATCTAAGATCTTGTTGAGCGTAAATACAAATTTTCAAACCGTCACAATAAAGAAAAAAAAGCTGGGGCTTCGTAAATGTAAGTACTGTAATAACCAATCAACGTAAGACAAATTCGAAATAATCACAAATTTTACCAATCTGGTTGGTTACAAATTTGAAGATCTTATTCTAAGATATCACCAAATTTCCAAAATCCGCCCATATGGATGCACCAATCGGATTTCAATTAAGGGATCAAGTGTTATTAGCGCTTAAAAATAATTGTTAACGCTTGGTGTTACTATAAATTTACTTTTCTGGGGGTCATCTAAAGCGGAGTAGAATCACGTGACAATTGGCCAATCAAATTATCGAATTTTGATGATCTTCGGCGATGCAAACAAAAAAGTGAAGCGAAAACCTTGAAAAATACAAAAAATGGCAGTCTAAACCTACCTTGGTGTTTTAATTAAAAATGTCGGGAAGGCAATTTTGCTTATATATTATAACCTAAGAATCTCTCTAACCCTAACTTAAGATGACCCTAACCCTAAAGTTAATTCGATAAAATATTATAAGAATCTACTCCGCTTTACTTTTCTGGTAAATTTTAGTTGTATTGACATTTATTTTTGGCAATTGATTTTCTTTGACTTAACTTTTTTGAAAATTTTGGGTTTCACAAATTTCAACAGATGATCTCCATTTTATTATGTTTTTACGCATACCCATTTTTCAGCGGCTTAAATAAGAAAAAATACACAGTTATACTGTACACGATCGTTTCCCAACTACCTCCATTCCTTACATACTAGTTACCCACTCCTACTTAGTCTAAAAATCTGCTAAATTTTTAAGTTTGCACTAGTAGCTTTGTCTTCAGCAAAGAAACTAGTAAGTCAGACAATTTTACTCAAACCTTGCCCCGCGGGTATACTTTATTATACAACCACCCAATTATACTATACTCTATCATTAGAGTTACAACCATACACACAAAATAATACTTTACTTTATACTCAACACAACCCAAATACTGGACATCACTGCACCTCTACAAAATATTACAAAAATTTACGCAAAAGTGGGCATTTAGGCTTACCCCATCAAACCAAACTATTACATCATCATCTACAAAAACGGAATGATCTACAATATCAATACAACAACAACAACACACGTCACCTAATCGACTCTCACAACAAATTGACAAACACATGTTACCAAATCGACCCTCACAACAAACCAACAAAACAACATGTGATTAATCCGACCAACTACTATACAATCTGACTATAACTGAAACATCTATCCTGACTATACACCGGAACCACTGATAACCATCCACTACTCAACCTGACTATACACCAGAACTTCTATACATTCTATTACTATATTCTATATTTCCGTCTAACTTACCTATGATCATTCAACTACCCAACTTATACAACCCTTCTAATTTACCTATGAATACCAAATATCCCAATTTAAACATTCTTTCGCTCTGTGTTTTCTTTCTATAAAACTGTATAAAATAGCTCTTTGTAAATAGATATAGAAACTTTCAAAGCATTTGCTTGGTCTTTGATCCGCTTTAGCTAAGGGCAGGCAATAGGCCTGTCATAATATCATTTACTTCTTTTTCATAGTCTAAGTGTTGGCAATTGCTGCTCTTAGCTAAGTCTGGATCATAGGTACAGTAGCCTAAGTTTAAGTTTAGTAAAATTTAATATACAACATATACTTTGTAAAGTATCAAACTATATTAATAATAATAAATAACCTGAGACAAGATTTCGCTTATAAAAAAAAAAAAAAAAAAAAAACAAATTTCAACTGATTGTAGTCTATATTCAATTCTCTTGTGCGCGCTTGTACTTGCGATTGCGCTTGTATAAGAGCAGTGCATGCGAAGCGCTGCGCAAGCTCAATTGCTCTCAAAATTTTTTGCTTATCGAACATCGGTTGTATATATAGAATAATTGCAAATGGCGATTAAAAAGGAACTCCAATTTGTTCGCACGAATAAAATAATGTATATCTTAATTACTAAATATAGGACAATTACCTAACCTTAATTGGTAAAAATATATATATATATATATATAGTTGCAAATAAATATCGATTAAAAAGAAGATCCATTATTATTAAAATGCATGAATAAATTAATTAAAATATTGCATATTTTAATTACCAAATATAAAAAATTTTCTTATTGTATTTTTAGTTCAAAAAGCTCAATAATCGATAAAAATGCTATTCATTCATGCCTATTTTACGAATATTTTTATATGTTCATATATTAAGCTAATTGGTCTGCACATAAATTTTGGTATAATCGATACAGTACTTTATATGTACTATTTTTTTACTTATTGATATTTTAAAATATGCACACCTCTTGAACATTTAATACTATGAAATTACCAAAAGTAGAGTTCAAATCCATTATTTGTTTATCTATTCATTAGTATTCGGTGTTGTAAACTTTTTTTATTTTATTTTTCTTTTGTGTAGTTCTGCTCTGAACATAGTTAGGTATTTTGCTCTGAACAATGTGTTTTCTTTTTTAGTATATGACTAAGAAGGTAGTGGTTTTGGACCCCGGATCTAAGCTCCAGGTTATAAACAATGGTTTGAAACCATAGATTCTGTTCTGGGACTACCAGAAGTGGTTCGAAGCTTAAGATAGTTGTCTTGAACTATTATAGATTAAAAATGTATAATACAATACTTGAGTTAATAAAAAGAAAAACTAAATAAATCACAATTCTTAAGACCTACTCATTGTTATATGATATATAAAACAATACTATCTAACTAATACACCTTCTTTCATGACTTTAACTCAGATCAATGTTAGTAAACCTGAGCTAATTGAAGATCGAATTGTTTAAAACTCAGATAAAGGTAATCATATGCAAGTGACAAAATGTTAAAATGACATCATGTAGTGAGTTAAGTACGAAAGTTAATAAAGAGAACGGTCAGATCAATAATGATATTTAGTTGAATAAAGTTTCACACGTAATAAGTTTATCAGATATAGGAAAACATACAAGCAAAAAAATTAATATCATGAAACTGGCAGAATGTAAGAATAATAACAATAATCTACCTCTAAGACAAAGGCTGATTGGATGATGTTAATTGATCAGGAAGTCAGAATTAAATAAAGGGCACTGAGATTTTCCCTGTAATAATGACAGAGTTGCATTTGATAAATTACCTATAATAGTAATGCAAACTAGTAGAAATGGACCTGCGATCTGATGTAGCATCTGTTTATGAAAAATAATTATAGTGACTGTGAAAAGTAGATGAACATAAGGACATTGTATAGTCAAAAAAAATCTTAAACAAATTCCAAAGGCATCTTGTGGTTTTCTTACACTTGACCCAAAGAAATCACTTGGGCTAATAAGACTGCACCTCCAACTATATACATACAATTAAAAAGGAAAATGAATAAATGATTCACTAGAGCTCATCTTTCCAAGTAAGGAATAATGCATGCTTGATTTTTTTTGGTTTTATATAATTTTATTATTGTCTTTATTTTATGAATTCTTATTTTGATATAGTTTGTAACACAGTTAGGTGATTAAAGTTCTAAGAGATTAAAGCTCCAAATAAGAGATTAAAGCTCCAATCAAGAGATTGAAGCCCCAAGTGAGGGATTGAGCTCCTATTCAAATTAAAGATATATTATAAGGATGTAGTTTCAGTCCATGAAAAGTGATTAAAACAATTGTTAATAATATTTAGGATTACTATAATAAACCAATATATTGATTTATGTTAATGGATAGGATTTACCTATACTAGATCTAGTACATTGTACTAGATTTAGTATATGATTAAACTTGATTATCTATTAATTTTTAAAATTAACTACTTAATTAAATATTTTTTAATAATATTTTAACTTATGGGCTACTTGTTTTAAAAAACTCATAGCTTTACATAGCTTTTTAAATTTTATACATTTTTTTTTAAATTCACATTTGCTAGTTTAACCTAGTTTTTAGCATGTTTACTAGTAATTTTACAAAATATTTTTGATTATAAAAAATTTTTTTACTAAATAAATTTATTTAAACTATTGATAAAATTATAAATAAAGTTAGTTAATTTTAATTAAAAAAATTTTTTAAGATTAGATTAATATATAAGAAATAATCTAAAGTTGAAATTTTTGCTAGTAAATACTATATCACTAATATATCCAATTTATATATAAAAATTAGATGTAATTTTTTTAAAATTTAAAGTAATATAATTTGAGATATACTAATTTGGTATTAAAAAAAATTTTGTAATTGAAATTAGATAATAAATTTTTATAATTTTGATTAAGAATTTAGTAAATTTAATCAGCAAAAATTTTTTTAATCTCTAGTTAAACTCATATGGCTTACTATGTAAAGTAATAATTTGTAAAAATTTTTAATAAAAGCTTATAATATAAGTAATAATTATTATAATATAACTAATAATAATATTTTTTTTATAACAAGCCTATGCAATTTTTATTTATTAAAACTTTTAATTTGCCAAATATATTAATAAATTATAATTATAATTGACTTTACAAATGTACGAAATCTAGTACATTTGAAATCACAAAAAATACAAGACATAAAAAAATTTTTTTTATAAAAATTTTATTATTAATTTAAAAAAAATACTGTTAAACAAATTTTTGAATACTTATTAAATTTTTGTATATAAAAAACGGGTTTACTAAATCACACCACTGGTGCTCAACACCACAATGATTTTCACCAATCAAATTTTTTAAATGCAGTGTAACGTAAAGATCAGGTGTAACATAAAATTTTGTTGTTTTGCTTTTTTTTTAAAAAAATACCTTCTAATTCAAAATTTTATCTATGAAACCACCTTTTTTTTTAAAAAAAAACCCTCTTGCGAAATTTTACTATATACTATGCCTCACCCTAACCCTAACTATTGCTCTACTTAACATATATCAACCTTAGCTTTTGTTTATTTTTTTTTTGTTTATTTTTTTTTAATATTGATCTTCATGTTACACTGCATACTGGTGTTTAACACCACTGGTTTGATTTATAATTACTGTAAAAAAATTAAACTATTAATTTTTTTAAATTTTTAATGCATTTTTTAAAATGTACTAAATCTAGTACAAAAGGGTAAATCCAATCCATTAACAAAGAGAAACCCTATAACCTGTAATTATATGTGTTAATTTATCAGTTTAAATAATTTAATCTTACTCACTATTTGCTCACGATCAAAGCTAAATTGGGACAAAACCATATAAGCTTTGTAACAATGTTCAACTCTGAATTTTGATTATTCTAAGGCTAACTTCTGGAACATCTAGTGACCAATTATCTCACAAATTATTAACCAAGATCACATGATTTTGTTACCATTTGATTCATCTCATTAAATGTACTAAATCATGTGATTCTGGTCAGATGTTTCAGTAAATCCATTTGGATATCCAATTAAAAAAATGGATATCCGGTGTCATTCCCAATTTTTATGGTTCATTTTTTTTTATCATATTATTATTTTTTAAATTTCTTATTTTGGTATAGCTTGTGACATGGTTGCTTTAATTGAGAAATTGAAGTTTCAAGTGGGTGATTAAGACTCCAATCGAATGATTAAAGCTCTAATCAAGAGACTGAAACTCTAAGTGGTGATTAAACTCTAATCAAGAGATTGAGCTTCAATAGGGATTGGAGCCATTTAACCATTTAAAAATTGCTTTATAGTTCTAAGCAAAATTATGTTGGTGTGGGCCAAAATTATTTTAATGCCAGTCAAATTAAATGGTTAAACAGTTAAACGATTAAATGATTAAAAAAAAATCTTAGATAGTCCCAATTCCTAAGCTCCAAACTAGAGATTAAAAATCTCAAAGAAATTAAAGATATATAAGGGTATAGTTTCAGTTCATGAAAGAAAGAACAATTATTAGAACGATTGTTAATAATTGTGGATAATATTTAGAATAATTGTAATAATCAGACATATAGATTTTTCTAATAAAGAGAAACTCTATAGCCTCAAATTATGTGTGTTAGTTTATTGATTTAAACTATTTAACCTTTACCACTATTTGTTCACGATCGAAGCTAAATTGGTCCAAAATCCTATAAGCTCTCCCATCGATTGTAATAGCTTATTGAATAAATGGATGACGAATTGATCTTAATTGGAACTCTACCCTTAACAAATTACTTAAAGACCAGAAAATGATTAAAAAAAACTAAAATATAAAGAACCTATTCATACCCCTAATCGTGATTCTTTTGTTACTACTTAACATTACATCACGAATTTCAAAATTAATCGGAACCCAAATTACTTAAACCAAATTCAGCAAAAACTATTAGAACGAGATCAAATCTCAATATTCTACTAAAACGAAAAAAATTCAAAAGCTAAAATACCTACTAGCATTTTAGAATGACAACACTACAACAACACTAAATCAACTAGAATATAAAAAAAAATATAGATAACCACACTCCCAGTTCATGAGCAGGCGCATAACTTGTTACTCTTTTTAAAAATCCGGAATTTCGCCTTTAAACCCGCTTCGAAAAGCATTGCACGCATGTTTCTTATAATTGGAATAGTCCGGTCTGATATACCGGAGTTTAATTTTATTTGATGGACGCAGGTTCTATTAGTTGTTGAAACTGAAACGGGATATGCTCCCGGAAATAGCAAATAATATTGCGCCGGGAGACCACCGTAAGCAGTTGAGTTTGTGCGACTTAGCGCTGGCCGGTGGTTTCCCGCCTGCGTAACGCAGGCCGGCCGTTAATATGAACATGTGATGTGAATTGATATTCACTAGTTATAGTTATGAAATGGCAGGTTCATTTAGCTGTGATTTATGTGCTATTGAAATTGAAACTGAAACGGGATATACACCCGGAAATAGCAATAATATTGCGCCGGGAGATAACCGTAAGCAGTTGTTTATGCGGCTTAGCGCTGGCCGGTGGTTTCCCGCCTGCATTGCATAATGCAGGCTGGCCGTCAGTATGAACATGTGATGTATTTTTTTTTTTACAGTAATATATAAGGTATGCTTAAAACATGTGATATTGATATTTGCTTATAGCAGTTGAGTTTAACTTATACGGGGTCCCAAAATTCCGGGTCGGGGTACGTCGGAGTGCATCGAAATCAGGGTCGGCAGGATCGGAATCGATCGATTTTGTCCAAAGATCATACTAGATCCGACGCATCCGACCCGAAATTTTGGGACAACCCTGTAAAATCGTTGAGTTTTTGTTGCGTTTGTGTGGCTTAACGCTGACCATCTGTATAATGCCGGCTGGCCGTCAGTATAAACACGTTTGATATTATGAGAATGGCCGGATTCTTTTGGGAGGGAGGGTTGGGTCGAAATTGTGGTCTGTCACAGTTGAGTGAGCAATCGTTGGCGTAAGGCCAGTTTGCGTTTCCCATGGATTTATCTTTGTTCTCATTGTCGCCTTTATCAAGTTAGAGATTACTGTTTATGGAAAGTTATTCAAATCATACTCACCTCCTTTGGATATCTGGCCGGACTTGTTCTGATTGATGGTTCCACGATGCGCGACAACATGCTTAGCATCTTTTCGATCTGTTGACTTTACGTCAACTCGAATAATGACGCACATTAACCCAAAATAAAAGGAGAATTTACATATAAAGGCCCGGAAAATGAAAATAATTATAAACAAGGATCAAAGTAAAAATATTTACATATAAAGGCTCAAATTTTGAAAATTTTTCATTAAGGGTCAAACCTTGCGTTAAGTATGATGAAATAGGTTCTTAGAAAATCATCACTGTGTATATGTTCTACTTTATACAGTTATATTCTATACCTTTTTTCGTTTAATGAACCTTTCTTTTAACCAAGATATGTTCGACTAGGTAAGGACGATATTAATAATATCTTTTAAACCAATAAGTCTATCCTATACCAAGACTAGTTATAAAACATGCTTCATATTTTTGTGGATATTTAGAACCGCAAAAACTCATTTGTATTCGTAAAGAAAGTTAAACAACTTACTTTTAAAAATTGGCTAAAGTAGTTGCAATTTTTACATGCAAGACGCTAAGGAAATCAATGCAAAAGTGTAAAAAGTTATATGTTTAGCTGTCAAATTTTCAAATATTAAAAACTTACTGCTAATCTAATTATTTACGATAAATTTGGGCCCTTGGTTGTAATATTTTTCAATATTTGGGTCTTTATATGGGATCCCACAGTAAAAAGAGGGATTAGTGCTGCAAGCCAGTTTAGCTGGCCCAGCCGTTCCAACCGCGGCTTAATTACTGCGCCACAGCCGCGGCTTGACGCAGTAAACATTTCGTAAACAAGCTTTTGTAACGAATTTTTTGTATAAACTAAATTAATAAATGCTCATTATAATCACGCACTAAATAATAAATGAAAACTACCCAAGAAACCTGAAAATTTATTCTGAATTCCGTGCAAAAATGCACGGTAAAAAAATAGTAAAGCCAAAATTATCAAAATTTCGGCCAAAATGAAGATTTTGAAGATCGTCGCCCAACATTAGGCCAGCAAAGTCCCGTCGATCAAATTTTTAAAAACCCTCAAAAAAATTTTTTTTGCCCCAATTCTTTTAAAACAAGCATAATAATGCTTATTTTAATGATAATTAATGGAACGTTTCGGGATTATTTATAGGCCAACGGGAATTTTCGGAGGTATGATAATCTGATGAATAACTAAAAATAAAAACTAGCTCTCAAAGCCGGGTTTTTGATTTTTTTTTGACTCTTAGGCCTAAGTACCTGGAAGTGATATTTCAAATTTTATTCCGCCTGGCTTTAAGATTTAAACTTGGGTTTAAATGAACCCGAATTGGTTCAAATGGACCAGGTTTGGGTTCAAATGAGTCGATTAGGTTCAAATGAACCCAATTGAGTTCAAATGAACCCAATTGGGTTCAAATGAACCCGAATTGGGTTCAAATGAGCCCGAATAGGGTTCAAATGACCCTGAATTTGGTTCACTTGAACCCAAATTGATTGTTCTTTTTTTATTTATCAAAATATTCGTATTCTAGTCATCCATTCTCATTTTATAACTGAAAAAACTTGCTTTGTGAAAGTTTGTAAAACTTAGACCGTTTTTAGCTGATTTTTAAATAACGTCCCCCTTGCTTAAATGCTGCCGAAAATTAAACAAGTCAATCACAAGCTGTATAAGCCTAGTTAATCATGTGATTAATATTGACCAATGAGATTTGATTAAATATTCTTGGGGTGTGTTTGTTTAATCCCCCTCCCCCTCCTCATGCCTGAGCCTAAATAATGACGTTAACCTAATAATCAACTAAAAACTGCCTTATTTAAGGCCACACACATTACTCACAGATTCATTTTTTCAATTTTTCAATTTTTTAATTTTTTTTTTAGTCCCAATTTTGCCAATTGTCAATGTTTGAAATTTATTTTTTCGCTATTCTCATCAAGTGTCACCCAATGGGGACCTTAATTTTTTGTAACGTCTGATAGGGCTGATAGAGAAAATATGATAACTGATACAATTTTTTGATTCATTATTGTGCGAAATGAAAAATTAACTTTGCATAACCTTTGTCACGAAAATTATTTATTAATTAACTGTAAATTTAAAAAAATCTGCCGACAGACCCATATTTTCATCCCATGTAATGCTAAACAAAAAACCAACTTTGCGTGGCCTTACATAAATTCTGGAACATCTGGTAATAAATTGACCAATCAAGATTCGATAAGTTTTGGTTTGGCGAAACTACAAAATTATCGAATCGGCAAATATCTTATCAGTTAATGGTTACCAGATGTCCTCCAAAACAGCTGTAATTTAGGCTGATTATATTCAAAATCCTTAATTTTGACTGAAAATTAAATTTTTTAGATACAAAAAGGAAGGTCTATGGCAAATCTGGTCCATGAACATTCTTTATTAATGAGTGTCAACAGTTTCATTAGTAGAAATTTGTGTAATTTTGATCTTACTCTTTTTTGCCATGTATTTTTGTGTAGCACCTAGGATGAATATTCAGAGTGCTCTTTGGGGTTTTATTTATATTAGTGTAAGACTTTAAATGGCATTTATTATTTTAGTTTACAACAAAAAAATTCGCTTTTTTGCAATATTTTACTAATGAAACTGCTGATACTCATTAAGAAACAATGTTCCTGACCCAATTTTGCTATAGACCAAGCCCATTTATTAAGAAAGTTTCTTTTTTATATCTAAAAAATTAGTAAAAACGAATTTCGGTCAAAATTAAAAACTTTGAAGATCTTCAGCCTAAATTATGACTGTTTTCATAATTTTTGGGTATCTGGTAAAAATTAATCGGTTGGGTATTGCCGATTTAATACATTTAGGGTTGTTAAATTTATGTAAGTTATAGTATAATTTACGTCAGTAAATTACAAGTAATTTACGTCATAAGGTATTGTAACGGTTGAATTGGAAGAGCGGTGCCAATTCAAGTTCCAACCGATTACGGGATGAGGTGATAAATAGATGAAAGCAGTACGTAAAAGTATCAGCAATCTTGGTTAATGATCAAAGAAAATTGGGTAATCACAATATAGAGGATTTGTACCTAGTTCAATTGGGCTCAGAATTACGTAAGTAATTTTAAAAGATTAGCCAAACTCGACATGCAGAATTCAAGTTATAATAAACCAATACGAAGTTACAAGTCAATTCAGTCTGTCAAATTGAGTCTCATAAGGTTTATTAAGGTTAAAGTCAAATTCAAAAGATAGGGTTTTTACTTTTATTATTATTGCATTTTTAATTAAATGGCATACTTCTAAAGCCTATTATTAACTTTATTAAATTTGAAGATCTTATATATATTTTAATTTCTATAGCATTTATGCTATAAATTTAGTATTTATACTAATAATTTAGCATCTAACAGAAAATTAGCATCTGCACTATCTCTTTGTCTATTTTGCAGGCAAGTTTGCCTGCAGAATTTATAGTAGATAGGAGAGGTCCTCTAAAAAATATTTAATTCATGATCTGTATACCAAACAGAGGTTGCATATATTACTATATATAGTTAAATTAGAAAAAATCAATTATTGTTTATCAAATTTCTGGAATCTGGTACTATCAGACAATAACAAATGTTTTTGCTAAGCTAATCTTTCTTCTCCACTAAACAAAGTTGTAGAGCACATTCTTGCAATTCCATTGGTAGTAAAATCATCAAAATTGGACCACTAGATCACAAGATATCGTTAAAAACTTTTTGTAGCCATATAGAGTTTCTATATAAACAATAATATGTTTATATAGAAACTACTCTATATGGTTGCAAAAAGTTTTTTGATGATATCTTGTGATCTAGTAGTCCAATTTTGATGATATTACTACAGTTGGGCCTCTATAAATGCAAATTTTATAAATGCAATACCTCTCTAAATGCATGTTTTATCCTATTCCATTAGATGTTATTAGTGCTAAATGCATGTTTTATATTCTGTAAATGCACATTCTCTTGAATAACATTTTATATTACACTAACCTTCCTAAATGCATGTAGTAATCAAATTTTAGTATTTAAAATAGGTTATACAGTTTTGATAAAAGTTACACAAACTTGATAATCTAATTTTTAAAGCTGCAATTTAATTGGCTCTCTCTAAATGCAAACCTCCCTAAATGCATGTTGTAGGCTTGTTCCTATAAGTTGCATTTATGGAGGGTTGATTGTACTATTAGAATCTCAAGAATGTGATCTATAACCTTTGTTTAGTAGAGAGAAAAGTTAACTTAGTATAAAATTCATTACTACTCTAGCAGTGCCAGATTTCAGAAATTTGATAAACAATAATTGATTTTCCCATATATTACTATAGATTTTCACTGTTTGGTATATGGATCATGAATTAAAATAATTCAGTTAGCTTTATACAATATTTTGGTAAAGTATTAATTTTAAAATTTGTCATATCAAAATTTTTACTAACTAAAAATTGTATTTTCGCCTATAGAGTAAATTTATTCATTACCTCATATGTCACTCTCCCAATCAAATTTCAAGATCAGTTGTAATGTTATATGATCAAAAAATTCAAAACAACTATTCATTTTGTCAAAAATCATCTATAACTAAAAAATAAGTATATGAAACTACTCTTAGGATTCTAACAAAAAAAATTTCTTGCAAAATTTTACTATAAAATCTCCTTTCATCTATATATACAATTTATATCTTACCCTAACCCTAACCAATGAAAAAATGGGTTATTTTAATTGGTTTGATTTTTATATTACACCTGATTTAACCTGAATTTATGATCTGCAGCAGGTATAACAACATCGCACGTGCAAAGTATATATTATTTCTTCAGCTATATATAAATTTTATCAAAAATATTAAAAATATTCAACAGTAAATAACTTTTAATCTACTGATCCATTTCAGATGATTTAACTACAGTGCGTGCCACCTAAAGACTAAAATAATTTCAAAAATTAATAGCTCATGATACAGTAAAAATATAAAAAAAGGAAGCTGCCAAATTGTAGCCAAGCTAATTTGCTACAACTTAGCAGCTTTATTTTGAAAATAATTATTATATATTATTAATTTATATCACTTTAAATATATATAATTTTTATATAATACATTAAAAAATTCCCAAAAATGGGACAAGTCACATGTTTTAGTCTTTGTTTATTGACTAATTTTTAAAAAATTTGTTAATTAATAAAATTTTAGCTACTAAAAAAGTTTTAACCAATCAAAATACAAGGAATTAATAAAACATCAAAATTCATTATGAATTTTTTTAAAATGGAACAAATTTGTTGCAAATTAGCATTTTAGTCTTTAGATGTCTTGCACTATACCAAAATAATCGTCTAAATAAGACAATTCTAATGAGCCTACAATTGCTAAAATTTGATCACAGCATCCCAAGCTCGATAATGTTTTATTTATATTACAAATATTTATTGATCTTAGGATCCTGTGATTAGATTTTAATGATTTTAGACTCATTAGAATCATCTTATTGAGATGATCATTTTGGTAGTTAAATTATCCAAAAAGGATCAGTAGATCAAAAGTTATTCATTATTAAATATTTATAATATTAATAATAATCTCAATATACATATAATACATTAAAACAACTTTAAACAATTTTTTTTTTTGAAAAATGTTAATTTTTTTATAATTATAAAACCTCAAATAAAATTTATAATAATAATTTAGAGATCAAATATATTTAAAAAATTTTTTAAAATTTAAAACTTTAATTATTTTTTCTGATTTTATAAAAACAGAAGTATTTTAACTTTATATAAATTTATATAAGAAAATAATTAATTGTACACGGGGTGTTTAAACACTGTTTGATCATGGGCATAATAATATTTATAAATTAAAAGATTTTATTAAAATAAAAAAAATAATTTAATTAATATTAGAGTTAGAGTTAAGACCTAAAATAGGATATAGCATAGTTTATACCAAAATTTTACAATGAATTTTTTTTCTTAGAACCTATAAATAGTTTTTAAACAAAACTTTAAGATACAATTAAATTTTGTTTTTTCTTTATGTTTGTTGTATAAAAATTAATCTGCATACTGCATTTTTCTATATAATTTGTATAGTACAGTGTTCAAATATCACATGTACAAATAGAAATGGTCTTTATATAAAATATAAATTTAAAAGAATATTATATTAAAAAATTAATAAAGTTTTATAAAAAATTTTCTTTAAAAATATTATATAACTTATTGCAGGCAAATTTGCTTGTACATACTTAACAGACAAAAAGATAATTTTAGCATTAGTGCAAAAAATTTAGTGTTAGAATGAAATTAAATGCACTGTGCTTCTTCTGCCAAATGTAATTTCCTTATTTGTTTAGTTAATTGCTTCTATTGTAAGAATTAATAATCTTATTTATTTAAGAATATACTAGTGCATAACAACATATAGATAAAATAATAAATCACTAAAATAACAAATAAAATAATAATATATATAAAATTTGGAAATTGATATATAAATCCATTACATATGCCTTTCCTCGGGATTGAGCCTCCGTGAAATCTATAAGTAAAAGGCTATTTTCTATTTCAGCTTAGCTAGAGTTTACTTTATTTATAGCAGAATTGAGTATTACAAATCGAATGTTGAAAAAATTGATTAGTTGATTAGTTGACAACTAATTAATTAAACTTTTTGGATACCAACTAATTGATTAATCAATTAATTGTTTAATTGATTAATTGCAACTAATCAATTAAAGAATTGATTATTAATTGATTAAAAAATTAATAATTTAATTAGTAAATTAATTGCAATTAAACGATTATTAATAAATTAATTGATTAGTTGCAATTTAATAATTAATTAATTAATCGAATAATCGATTAATTACAACTAATTATCAACTAGTTAAACAACTAATCGATTAAAAAAATTTTGAAAATTTGTAATCCTACTTTCAATAAGAATCCAAAATGTATGGGTAACAGATTTAGAAGATAGAGGGATAAAAGAGTCATGAATCTTTAAAGTGATGAGCATCTTTTTCAGAATCAAAGATCTGAATAGAAGACTAGCTAGTTAGTAAATATTGGATTAATTGGGTTATCTGGTACATTTTACTATTACTAACAACAACTTTCTTTTTATTATATAGTATTTCTTTTCATCTTTACTATTATCTATTTTATACAGAATGGCTATGCCACTACTACTGCTATTACTAATATCCTTCTCAAGACTTATTATTTTAATTTGGCCTTAGTCTGTACTATTATTTTTAATTTTATTTTTGGACAATGGCCTTGTACTTGTACTAGTAAAGCAAATGTTCATGTTTAGGTACTATTGATAGTTGTCTTTGGATTCTTTATGGGTTTTTATTTCTTAGTGATCATTTTTGCTAGAATTCATATCCAAATTAAATGCTATAATTTTTCTTGCTTGCACCTTTTTGGAGCAAGGTTTAGGAGTATACAATCTATTGAGATCTTTTGCATCATAGTAATAATTACTATTCATTAACTTTCTACTGCCACTATCTGTATTAGTTGATTTTTTATAATACTTGAATGCTTTATGCTTATCTTCTTCAATTCCAAATCTATTTTAATAACAATATCTACTGCTATACATTCTATTAATATTCTTTATATCTGCTGCTTTCTAATAATAGTTGATGACCTTATTTTTATTTACTTGTCTGCTTCATTGCTAAGTATTTCTTTAGCTATTTTGATCTGAATTAACATTTTTGTCTTACTAACAGATATCCGAAATTTGTTGACTTTTTTATTCTATTCTATGCAAGCATGGTATAAGGCTTCTCCTTCCAAAGGTACTTTTGTCTTGTATTTATTATTACTTTCAACTAATATTTTATAATCACTTTCCTATAGATCTACTTTATTAATAACTTCCTCTTTTTGATTGAATTTGTTCTACTACTTCAACTGACTCTTGATACTTTATCAAGGTTTTCTTTCTAACTTCTATGCTATTTTTAAATCTAGGTTTAATTATTCCAACTACATGACTGGTTTCAGCAACTTTAATATATTTCAAGTAATTAATAGTCCCTTTGTGTTTGTCCTTTTATTCTTCTTGTCTAATATTAATTTTCTCTTTACAACCTGTACTAGCAGATTTTTTATAATATTCAAAAGTCTTAAATTCTTTTTTAATTTTAATTCTATTTCAATACTAATGTCTAATATCAGCTATTTTATTGATATTTTCCTTATTAGCTAACCATCCTTTATATTATTAACTTTTAGAAGGTTACTAATTTCAGATTCTAGTTCTTTAGATTCAGGTGACTGGCCTTCAAGACTTCAAGCTAATTGGCAATTAAATCTTCTAGATCTAACTCAACATCTTTTTTTTAGAACTTCTACTTTAGTTATTAAATTAGAGCTATCATTTTTCTTTAATGATTCTGGGATATAGTACAATTCAAGAGCTTCAGTTACAGTTGATAGACAAGACATTTCTAGGCAGGCTTCTTGAGTTGATACTTCAATATGAGAAGTTAAGCATATAATTTTTTTATCTCTGCAAATTTCATAGCACTATTGAGAACTTTTTTATTTGTGCACTAGTGACTAAAGTCTCATAAGACATTTAAAGGCATTATTTATTTTAATAGATTTTTGAAACAATCAGATACTTCATGTCTATTTATTTTAGTATTAGTTCTTTTACTTCTACAGTACCAGACAGCAAAAACCATCCAATTTTTTTTTAGAGTGCCAAATTTGAGAATTTTTTAACAATTCTTATTGACTAATTTTTGTGTAACAAAATTTTGATTGGTTAAAAATATAAAAATGATTTTGTTATATAATAAGTGCCAATTTTGAATTTTTAATAATAAATATTAACCAATCAAAACACGAGCATGTGATTGGCATCAATCTGATTGGTTAATTGTCCTGTACCAAATTTCTGCTTTACTATTAAAGTTGCTAAACTTTAAACCCTTATAACTTCTTTAAAAAGCAAAATATCAAAAATCTGTCTTACAGATTTGTAGTTTAGGTTACAAATAAAAAATTTTAAGAGTGATTTTTAAATAATTACTTGTTGTGAAGTTATTAGACTTTAAACAATGCCAAAAAAAATGAATAGTTTTTGCTGTTCGGTACTGTACTTCTTATAAATTCATATTCTTCTTTTGGATAGTATCTATTTATATAGATTTTGTTAGCAATTCTAATCTCTGCTGATTTTGAAAATGCATAAATGCCTTGCCTTTATTCTTCTTAATACTACTTGGTTTCAAAAATACTGAAATAGCTATTTTTTCTTTTTCAACCAAGAATTTCTCTGCAAGGCAATATTTGATTAAATTTAGAAAAAAGTTGAATTATACTTAGGCAATCTGTTATTCTTATTGATAGTGTTAGAAATCTTATATTCTTATGCTCTTATGAAAACATTATATTAAATTTGAAAACATTTACAAAATTTAAATTTCTCTATTAAATTTTTTTTGAGAACATTAAATTTAAAAATATAAGTAATAAAAAATTGGTTTTATTTAATCTAGTAGTTTAAATTAATTAAATTTATAAATATTAAATTATTAGAAATAGAGAGCAGTTTAGTTGTTTTCAAATTACAAAAAAATTTTGGAAAATATAATTTATTGGTTTGTCCATTTCTGGTTTTGGTGCAATATAGTTGCATAGCTATCTAATTATATAAATTTTGGTACACATATAATATTATTACATGAATAACAATTATACCAATATTTAATATAATTTTAGAAGAGCTAAATTTACTATAATGATATTAATAACAGATAGCATATTTATACAAGCCAATAACATTTTTAACATTGTATAAAAAGTCTCAAATATTAAATTTTTTAAAAAAATATATGAAGTTATAGTTTTATTTTATGAATAGCTTAACTTTGTTATATATTTTAGCTAAATAAATTATATATTTTATTATTTTATTATTAATAATTTTTAAATATATTAATTAAAAATAACAGTTTTACTAAATCACACCACTGGCGTTCAACGACAGTATTGGAAATTAGAGTATCGCCATCAAAAATTCACCCCCACGTGATCAGTACCAAAATTCTTTCAAGTTCGTTTATGTTAGGTTAGAGTTAGGGTGAGTGTTCAGTTAGGGTTTGGGTTTAGGTTGTTATATAATAAAATCGCTCAAGAAAAACTTTTTTTTAGTTAAAAAAAGTGGTTTCTTATGCAACTTTTGAGAAATAAGATTTTTTTGACAAAAGAATCATTTGGTTTGAATTTTCCTGATCATGTTATATTACACCAAATTATGACATATGATTTTCTAACCTACTTTCCGATGATGTTCTGATCTAATTTCCGACACTGGCGTTGAACGCCAGTGGTGTGCTTTAGTAAAACCAAAAAATAAAATTAAAAAATGACTAAAAGAAATATAAGGTATAATGAGAGAAAAAATAAGAGTAAGAAAATATAGTTGAGAAAGAGTATATAAAAGTAAGAAGAGAAAATAGAACAGAAAATAGAGAAAGTATGAAAGAAAGAAAGAGAAAATGAGAAAGAAAAAAAAGAAAAAGAAAGAGAAAAAAATTTTGAGAACATTAAATTTAATAAGATGTTCTCATGAAAATATAAATTTCAAAACAGATTTCCAACACTGCTTATTGACAATAGTGCTTTCTACTTTATTGCCATTTTATCTACAAATTCTTGAGGTACAGGTTTCATATTAATTTTGGTTAACAGGTTTTGAATAGTATACTAATACTTTGTATTTTTATTTTCCTCTTTATCTTTTCAACCTTTTCACAATTTAGATATAAAATTATTAAGAACTTTCAAGTATCTATTGAGTTAATCATTCAATTTGGCTTCTTAAATGCTTCTATAGTTTGATATCAAATTATTGGCATCAAAAGTTCTTTTTTGCTAGGGCTCTACCAGAATGGCCTCCTGTGGAGCATCTCAATATTTAAAGAAAGGAGTATGATTTTTTTTACTTTTTTATTTTTTTTTATTTTTTATTATATTTTTAATACTTTTAAAGTAAACTTTAAGGCTTCAGGAATCTGCTTATCATAAAGAGCTTCAGAAAAATACTAGTATAATTCTTTTTGGAACTTTTTATTTTATTCCATGTTCTATAGTTAGTGTTCTTAGAAGTCTTGTGCACTTCTTATCTAAATTTTCTACTCCTGGATATTCAAAAATAGAGTGCCTATTTCTTTGGCATTAGGGTACAAAGGTTTCTTGAACAGGCATTTCTAAATTTATCTTTTAGAAACAGGTAGTGAGAATAGCTCTTCTTTGGTTTCTTTGTTGTATCAATAGAACATAATCCCACAATTATTTTATTTAAGAAGGTCAAGTAGTTTATTTCAAAATCAAAAAATTGGTACAAATATAATAGTTAAATTGGGAGAGTAGTGAAACAATATACAGATGCCTCGCTCTAATCTAGCACTCTATATACCAAACATTTTATATATCAAACAAAAACTTTAGAACAAATAATTTATATTTTTTTTATATTGAATATACTAAATTAAGATAATTTATACATTGCATGTGCGATGTTGTTGCACCTGCTACAGATCATAAAATCAGTGTAAAAACAATAAAAATAATCTATTTTTTTTATTGGTTAGGGTTAGAGTAAGATAAAGATGTATGTGTAGACAACAGTAGAGGTTTATAATAAAATTTTATAAGAAATTTTTTTGTTAAAACCCTACAAGTAATTTTATATACTTAATTTTAAGTTATAGAGAATTTTTGACAAAACAAATATTTGGTTTGAATTTTTTGATTATGTAATATTATATCTTATCTTGAAATTTGATTGGAAGAGCAGTATATAACTGTATAACAGATAAGGTGAATTGCATAATATAAGATATAAATTTACTCTAATAAATTTTATATATTAATAAATTTTATAAACTAGGTAAGTGTATAGTGTTGAGGGCAGATTAGATCTAGTTAAGTAAAAAGAAACAAATAAATCAAAACACATATCAATAATACAACTAAAAGATAAGACCAATAAGTAGAGATGTATCAATTTTGCAAGATAAGGCTTTATTGAACTTAAGTTTATTGGTTTTTTTTAATCAAAAGAAAACAAAAGATACATAGTTTACACGTATTCTAATTACTTTTAAACAATTTTGAACACTTTACAAAAGGACAAATCATACCTCTATTTATAAAACTTACAAAAAAACATACTTATTCAAAAAACAAGTTTTCAGATATTTATTTGGTCAATCTTTTTAATATTCAAATATTCATTCAAAAATTTTGAAAATATTCAATGAATATTCACTAAATATTCATTAAATATTAAATATATAGTATTTTTTTAATTAACCTGGTGATCACGTTATATTTTGGATTTGTATTATTTTACTGACAATCACTTTACAGACATAACACTACACCGACAACCATTTTACAGACAAGCTTTTTTTACCAACAAATAACTCGCTGACACTCAATTTGCTGACAAGCATATTTTCACTGACACATTGATTTTACCGATACACACTTCACCGACAGTTAATTTTACCAACAAAATCAACTTACTGACAAGTTCATTTTACCGAAAATAGAATTTACTGACAAGATTATTCTACCGACAATACAATTCACTGACAAACAATTCGCCAGATGCCTTAAGTATTACAGTTGATGCTAAAGTTATAGGGTCTCGATTTGAAACTATAAGCTCTGCTAAAATCCACATATACTCTATAAATATGAAATTTATACCTAAACCCTACCCTAATCCTATAAGAAAAAGACGAATTTTAAAATTTTATATCAAAATAGATCATAACTTCAGCATCAGATGTGACAATAATTATTATTATTGTCATTAATAAAATGTGCAATTTTTGTTGTCATTATTAATAAATTGCACAAGACGTAATTATTCTTAGTAGTTTATTACATTGCTGTGGTCTGATATATCAATGAGTTGTATTGTCAGCAATTGTATTGTCGGCAAATCATATTGTCGATGAATTGTATTGTCAGTAGAATAAGCTTGTTGGTATAATCTATTTTCAGTAAAATGAGCTTGTCGGTAAGTTGATTTTGTCGGTAAATATAACTGTCGGTGAAGTGTGTGTCAGTAAAATCAACTTGTCGGTGAAAAGGAACTTGTCAGTAAATCAAGTATCGGTGGATTTTGTGTCAGTAAAAAAAGCTTGTCAGTAAAATGATTGTCAATATAGGTTGATATCTGTGAAGTAATTTTTGGCGATTTGATTGCCACTCTTATATTTTACTAGTGCGATAAGTGGCGCATTCGCGCCACCCATCTTATACAGAATTCAATAACTATTCTAGTTTTTTAGATACTTAAAATAGTAAATAAACATAAGCTTGAATAGGTTATTTTAAATTACTTAGTTTAATGCATAAATGATCTTTATAATCATGCACTAAATTAATGCGAATAAAAAGAAATTAAATAGTAAATAAATATGAACTTGAATAGCTTATTTTAATTACTTAGTTTAATATGTAAATGATTATTATACTTACTAATTAAATTAATGCGAATAAAAAGAAATTAAATATTAAATAAACATGAACTTGAATAGCTTATTTTAATTACTTAGTTTAATATGTAAATGATCTTTATACTTACAAACTAAATTAACGCGAATAAAAAGAAATTAAATAGTAAATTAACATGAACTTGAATAGCTTATTTTAATTACTTAGTTTAATATGTAAATGATCTTTATACACTCAATATTCTAGTAATGTGTAGACTATGTGTAGCATGTAAATATCAAACAATTGGTACAATTGGGATCTAAAACAAAATTAAAAAATTAAAAAATGATTGTGGGTAATGCAAAGTGAAAAATTAACTTTGTGTGGTCTAAGAGTCAAAAAAAAAAACAGAAATCTCATTTTTAGGACAACGCGCATTCAGATTATTAGGTTATGCAAAGTTGAATTTTTGTTTTGCATTATTCGCCATTCCATTTTTTCAATTTTTTTAAATTAATTTTTTTTTAGATTCTAAAATGTGCCCATTGTTCAATTTTTGACATCTATTTTTCTCTCAATTTTCATCCAGTGTCATCCAATGGAGACCTTAATTTCCCATAATTGTTCAATAGGACTGACAGAAAAAACATAATTGCTAGTTAATTCCTTGTTGCGTAAAATAAAAAATTATTCTTGCATAACCTTAAATGTGAATATTTATTCTATTTGCAGTAAATTAAAAAAAAAATTCGACTGACCAAGGATTCCATGTAATGCAAAACAAAAAATCAACGTTTAGTGCCTTATTATACCACTGAAAATTTCTGATGACCTACATGTGTTCATATTAAGCAATCCATCCATTTTTCAATTTTAATACTTACTTGATTGTTTTGACTTGAAATTATTACAGTTTCTATTATAAGTTATTGTTATAAACATTATCATTCTGGCGATACACAGTATGTGACTTACTAAGGTATGTTATTAACATTATCCATATCTCAATCTAATTTAAAGTTATAATGTGTGCATAATGAACAGAAGTCAATTTTTAAATTTCAAAAATGCAAAGTGTGTGTAATGATTGAAAGTCGATTTTTTTTAGATACTCACGATCTAAATTAATGCAAATAAAAAAAATTAAATAGTAAATAAACATGAACTTGAATAGCTTATTTTATTTACTTATTTAATACATAAATAATTTTTATACTCACCACTAAATTAATGCGAATAAAAAGAAATTAAATAGTACTTAGTTTAATAAGTAAATGATTTTTATACTCACAAACTAAATTAATACAAATGAAAAAAATTAAATAGTAAATAAACATGAATTTGAATAGGTTATTTTAAATTACTTAGTTTAATACGTAAATGATCTTTATACTCACAAACTAAATTAACGTGAATAAAAAGAAATTAAATAGTAAATAAATATGAATTTGAATAGCTTACTTTAATTACTTAGTTTAATACGTAAACGATCACTAATTAAATTAATGTGAATAAAAAAAAATTTATATTAAATAAACATAAACTAGAATAGCTTATTTTAATTACTTATTTTAATACATAAATGATCTTTATACTCACAGATTAAATTAATATGAATAAAAAAAATTAAATAGTAAATAAACATGAACTTGAATTGCTTATTTTAATTACTTAGTTTAATACGTAAATGATTTTGATACAAAGTGAATAAAAAGAAACTAAATAATGAACTTGAATAGCTTATTTTAATTACTTAGTTTAATATATAAATGATCTTTATACACTCAATATTTCAGTGATGTGTAGTATGTAAATATCAAACAATTGGTACAATTGGGATCTAAAACAAATAAAATTAAAAAATTAAAAAATAGTAGTAGGTAATGCAAAACGAAAAATTAACTTTGTGTGGTCTAAGAGTCAAAAAAAAAACAGAAATCTCATTCCTAGGGCAACACCCAAGCTAGTTTTATTGTTAGTTTAGATTATTAAGTTATGCAAAGTTAATTTTTCGTTTTGCATTATCAGCCATTCTATTTTTTCAATTTTTTTAAATTATTTTTTTTAGATTCTAAATTGTGCCTATTGTTCAATTTTTGACATCTATTTTTCCTACAATTTTCATCTGGTGTTATTCAATAGAGACCTTAATTTCTTGTAATTGTCCAATAGGACTGACAGAAAAAACATGATTGCTAGGTAATTCCTTGTTGCGCAAAATAAAAAATTATCTTTGTATAACCTTAAATGTGAATATTTATTCTATTTGCAGTAAATTAGAAAAAAAAATTAGACTGACCAAGGATTTCATGTAATGCAAAACAAAAAATCAACGTTTAGTGCCCTATTATACCACTGAAAATTCCTTTGATCTACATGTGTTCATATCAAGCAATCCATCCATTTTTTGATTTTAATACTTATTTGATTGTTTTGACTATATAATATGCAGTTAAAGTTTGAAATTATTATAGTTTCTATTATGAGTTATTGTTATAAACATTACCATTCTGGTGATACACAGCATGTGACTTGCTAACGTATGTTATTAACGTTATTCATATCTCAATTTAGTTTAAAGTTATAATGTGTGCATAATGAATGGAAGTCGATTTTTTAAATTTCGAAAATGCAAAGTGGTGTAATGATCAAAAGTCGATTTTTTTAGATACTCACGATCTAAATTAATGCGAATAAAAAAATTAAATAGTAAATAAACATGAACTTGAATAGGTTATTTTATTTACTTAGTTTAATATATAAATGATTTTTATACTCACGCATTAAATTAATGCGAATAAAAAGAAATTAAATAGTAAATAAACATGAACTTGAATAGTTATTTTAATTACTCAGTTTAATAAGTAAATGAACTTTATACATACTTTCTAAATTAATGCGAATAAAAAAAATTAAATAGTAAATAAATATGAACTTGAATAGGTTATTTTAAATTACTTAGTTTAATACGTAAATGATCTTTATGCACACATTCTAAATTAATACAAATAAAAAGCAATTAAATAGTAAATAAACATGAACTTGAATTGCTTTCAATATTCCAATGATGTGTAGCATGTAAATATCAAAGAATTGGTACCATTGGGATCTAAAACAAATAAAATTAAAAAATTAAAAAATGGTGGTAGGTAATGCAAAATGAAAAATTAGCTTTGTGTGATCTAAGAGTCAAAAAATAATTAGAAATCTTAGATTATTAGGTTATTCAAAGTTGATTTTTCGTTTTGCATTATCCGCCATTCCATTTTTTCAATTTTTTTAAATTATTTTTTTTTAGATTTTAAATTGTGCCCATTGTTTGATTTTTGACATCTATTTTTCCCACAATTTTTATTCGGTATCATCCAATGGAGACCTTAATTTCCCTTAATTATCTAATAGGACTGACAGGAAAAATATGATTGCTAGTTAATTCCTAGTTGCGCAAAATAAAAATTATCCTTGTATAACCTTAAATGCGAATATTTATTCTATTTGCAGTAAATTAAAAAAAAATTCAACTGACCAAGGATTCCATGTAATGTAAAACGAAAAATCAACGTTTAGTGCCCTATTATACTACTGAAAATTCCTGCTGACCTACATGTGTTCATATTAAGCAATCCATCCATTTTTCGATTTAAATACTTACTTGATTGTTTTGACTATATAACATGCAGTTAAAGTTTGAAATATTATAGTTTCTATTATAAGTTATCATTATAAACATTACCATTTTGGCGATACACAGCATGTGACTTACTAAAGTATGTTATTAATGTTATCCATATCTCAATCAAATTTAAAGTTATAATGTGTATATAACGAACGGAAGTCGATTTTTTAATTTTCGAAAATGCAAAGTATGTGTAATGATCAAAAGTCGATTTTTTTAAATATAAATTGATGATAACCGATTATTAATTTACATTAATAGATCAATAATGAATTATATGACATTAACATGCAAATGATCATATGGCGTTAATTTTCTCAGGTCAAATTACAGTTTTTGGACATAGCAAATTAAAAATGGCAAAGTGCAATTTTATGACTTTATGATTATAAAAATTTTCTCATACACTGGTCACGTTTCTGAAAGATAACCAATCGAAAATGTTCAAATAAATGAACTTTAAATCAATGACATAATATGCATGTGTACTAAATTGTCCAATCAAATCAAGAATAAAAGACCAATCAGCATGCAGATTTATATCGATCAGAGTGCAAATTATTTTAATATGTTTTTAATTATATAATAGAGAACTACTTATGCAAATATCAATTCTTTAACAGTTTTTTAATCTTACAACTAAAATACAACTCATCTAGTTACCATAGGCACTTATTCATGACCTGGCAAAGTAGATTTCATCTCACTAGCACCAGGTATTTATATATCTCCAAATACTAGATCAATAGCTTGGATCTACAGTTAGTTATAGCCACCAAATTTTCTTTATATTTCTTCCATCTAAAAAAATTTAACAAAGTAATATATAAAAAAAGTATAAAGGGAAGCGACAAGAAAGAGGTAAGTAAAAAAAAAAGGAAAAGAAACTACAAAACCTAAATGAAAACTAAATTTAAATAAACAAAATGAAAAAAGCAAAAAAAAAAGTCAATAGTATAACCTACATATATTAGAAAAAAAAAGAAAAGAAAAAGAAAAAAGAAAATGACCAAAAAAAAAGAATATCAAGAATATTTTCAGACAATTTCTATAGTGGTTTCTCCACAAAACCTCACATATTATTCACTGTTTACTTTGTTTTCAAAATATACTCATGATCTTGATTCCAATACTATAGTGCCTTTCCAATTAATAGAGTAAACACTGCCTATCTTTTGGAAGGGGTACACTAAAAAGCCCACTTTTTAAAATTTTAAAAGAGTCGATAACACCAAAATTTTTACTTGTAGTCTTCTTGAGAGCATTGGTTTTTTTTTGTAAAATTTTAACATCTATTTTGAACTCCTCTTTGGAGCAGAACTGGTACTTTCTTCTTCGGTAAGTAATAAACTCTAAGCTTGTTAGCAGATAGTCTATGAGCTTTATCTCTAAACAACAAGTACTATCTTTTGCAGTAAGTAATAAACTCTAAACTGGTTGGCTGGTAGTCTATGAGCTCTATCTCTAAATGATAAGTGCTGTCTTATGGGTTCCTAGCTATAGGCTTTTTTAATTATTGTGATTTATATTAAAATTTTTTAATAAGAGATTTTGGGTTTTTGTAGTACAAGTGATTGTTAAAAAGAGTTAATATGCTGTAAATATATAGTATTAAATATTAAAAAAATTTAATATTTATATATAAAATATAATATAGTATAGCTCAAAAACAAATAATTTTAACAAAAATCTTATAATTGATAGTCCGCCAGTTAATCAGAGATCGATTATAGTATAACATGATACAAATTACATATGAAAATCACTATAGTGTGAATGTAGTATGCATACATATAAATATTTTATTCTTACTAAGTTACTGATACATGTCCACTAATTGAAAGTTGTAGAGTCATCAAGGCGCATCTAATGGTAGTTAAATCCTCCAAATCGGCCCTGTGGATGGTGAGATATCATTGAATAACAATTGGACGACTATATAAAATCACTGTAAACAAATATTGTTTATATAGAGAATTTATAGTTGTCCAATCATTTTTCAATAATATCTCGCTATCCACTGTGCCAATTTGGATGATCTAACCACCATTAGATATGCCTTGACAAGCTCTACAACTTGCAATTAGTGGACATGTGTCAGTAACTTAGTAAGAAAAAACGTTAATATTTATGCAAACCACATTCACACTATAGTGATTTTTATATGTGATTTGCATCACGTTATACTATGATTGATCTCTGATTAACTAGAGAACTATCAATTAAGAGATTTGTTGTCTTAATTCAAAACCACACTTTTTTAAAGTAGATATTTATTTAATTTATAATTATAAAAGTTATAATATTGTAAAATTTATATATATTCAAAAAATTTGGTATTTAATATATAAAAAAAGGAGTTTGCTATTTATTACTACCAGTGATCATCACCAGTAATCAATTTGCCAATTAAAATTCAGGATCAGGTGTAAAATGTAGATCAATTTTGTGTAACAAAAACAAAGAATTTTTTTAAAAATTGCTAAAAAAAATTTCTTGCTAAATTTTACTATATACAAAGCCCTATTCTAATTTTTAATCTTTACCTTTACCCTAATATTAAAGAGAATTATTTTTTATTTAATACAAACTGTTTGTTTTGTTTATTTTGTTTTATGCATTGTAGATCATACTGGTGATGATCACTACAGAAGGACCCTGAAATATATATTAATAGGTTAGGTATAAGTTTGCTTATTTTTGAGGTTTTATATGCAAATTTTTTCTATTTATAGTAATTTTTTGCTTATTTTTGAAGTTTTCCCGCAGATCTTTCCTTTTTTAGTAACCCTATAATTAATCTGCTATCTATGTATATTTCGGGGTCCTACCACAGGTAATATATAGTAATTTTTATAAAAAATTAATTATATATATTCTTTAACTAATTAGAATTTATTATATAAAATTAGCCAATCATATTTGGTTATTAACATCAAAATTTACTACTTTTAATATTTTTTTTTTGTTTTATAACTGAGATCTTGCTTTTTTCATTTATTAAGTTTAATATTATTACATACAGAAGAGAATAATATATGGGGTGAGTCAGTAGAAAAGTTATTTATAATAACTCGTCAAACTTACGAAATAAAAATTGTTAACATCAATAACCTTGTCCAGTCTAACCGGCCCAGGTTCCAATATGTTAAACGAAAAGCAGTTATATAGTTTGGACTGCTTAAAAACAAAGCTTCTAGAATTTTCATCCAGTGGTTTCTTCTTAAGTCTCACACGTCTTTTCATATTACTTGTTTCAAACCACTCATGACAATTGTATCTAATATGGTAGATGACTTTTCTTTTTGAAAGCAGTAAACACTGCAGATCTTTTGAAAAGGTATGCCATATCGTCCACTTTTTTAAAATTTTTTTACAAACCAATGATACCAAAAAAATTTATATGTAGCCATAGTAAGGATGGTGGTTCTTTTTGTATAGTCCAAAATTTATCAGAGAGCTGCTAAGTACTTCTCGGGTTGCAGTGAGTGATAAACTCTAAGCTTGTCAGCAGGTAGTCTATGAACTTTACCTTTAAACAACAAATGCTGATTTTTTGGTGAGTAACAAACTCTAAAGCTATTAGCAAATACTCAGTTAACTGTATCTCTAAATAACAGCTGCCATTGCTACTTTTAATATATATATATATTCAATGAATATTTAATGAATATATTTAGTAAAATTTTTAAATATTTGAATATTCATTAATAAAAATCTTATATATTCAAATATTCAAACATTAAGTGAATATTTGAATATAACATTTATCAAATTAGACCTTTACTTCTACCTTTTAATTAATTGCTAATTTCAGTTAATTTCGACTATAAAAATATGCATCTAATTTTACTTTCTTTGATTTTCATTATAAAAATTATGATACAAGTAAATTATTTTTTTAAAATCACAATTTTAATAATTTTTCCTATTTTTTGCATATTTCTATTATTAAAATTAATTCATTAAACAAAGAGCACATTTCTTCTAATTATTTTCTTGATGCCTTTAATTAATAAAATTGAATGGTTTTGATCTGATTCTTCTTTGATCTTCTTTTTTGCTGATTTCTTTATAATTACTAGTAAAGTATTTATTCAGATCAAGGCTTAGAATATGGGCCATGGATAAGAAATCGTGGGAACTCTGTGCAGGACCAGGTGTAGAAAAGATTTTTTTTAAAAAAAATGTAACTGTCTCAATGCAGTCTTGTGAATCATGTGTATCACAAAATTTTAGTCTGCTGCTAACAATTCTTTCTACCTTAATTTTCACATCCTATGAAAAATCATTTATATAATTTTCTTTCTTTTTTTATTAATTTTCTTAGCTAAACCAAAAACTAAAAGATTAACTAAAAAAACACTTTCAAAGAAAACAATTTCTAACAAAAAATGTTAAGCTTAAATACATACACAGAAAGACAACTAAAAAAAATTGGTCAATTATATTTTAACTAATACAACAAACCAAACTAAATAATCTATACCCATGTTTTTATAACAGGTTCTCCTTGCTATATGTTTTTAACTCTGCATATTGTATTGTGACTGACCACTCTTACTATAAAGGTTTATATAGTATTACAGTAAAAAAAATTTTTTTTCTATAATTTCTATATTATCCAATGTATACATAATTGTAGTATAGCCCATTTTTCCAATTTATATATCCAGTTGATAGTGTGGAAAAGGCCTTATTTCTCTTTTAATTATCTTTTTTATAACATCTCTCACCTGCATAGTACCTATTTATGTTCAGTACTAGGCTATTTGCTAGTTCCTCAAAATTGATATTCCATTTCAAATTTTTAGAAAATTCAGCTTTGACCTTTAGCAATCTTTCAATATAATTAATTTTACCAGATTATATTTCTTTGGGCATTCCAATTAGAAATGTACTTTTATGAAATCATATTACTATTCATGCTCTAACTTTCTCTTTCTTTTTTTTTTTTTTTTTACAGGTATTCAGATCAAATTTAGTATCAGCAAGGCATTTCTTTTTTGTAATCTTTGCAAGGCTCTTTTCTACTTCTTGAAGCACCAACTAAATAAAATTTTAAGCTCTTTAGAAGGATGGATATCACCTCAAGCCAAACTCGTAAATTCTCTTGTTTTGTCCCAAGTCATATGGCTTGGACCCAGTTTTTTTTTTTGCTAAGCTGATGTTTTTGCATCAGTATTAAGATATTATCAGATATGAAAATATCATAACAGTTAGAATTATATAGAGAAAATGATTGATTTTTTATCAGATTTAACAGGTCATCAAAAATTTGCACCCTTTCAATACCAATACAAAGCATGACCACCATGCATAGGGGTTCAACAGTAATAGATTTTTAATATACCAAAACGTAAAAGTTGCAGTAAAAAAAATCTTGCTAATATTTATTTAATATAAAAATTAGTTTAAAATATTATATTTAATTTTTGTCATTTGAAAATATTTTGGATTGGCGAAAATATTTTAGACATTCTAAAATATATTTGGCATGCTAAAATAATTTTTCTGCCTAAATTATTTTTGACATCCTAAATTATTTACAATTTAGTCTGCCTAAAAATATTTTAGCTATTTAAATTACATCAAAAACAAAATAATTTAGATACTCATGTATGGATATGGTGTAGATTTTATCAAATCATACTATACTGTTCTGCTAATATATAGATTTGCAAATCAGTATGGTACATTTTTAATTTATGTATCATACTACTACAGGTATTTCACAGATTAGTACGGATGGTGTGGATTTTATCAAATTGTACTATACTGTTTATAATAGCAGATCAGTATGGTACTATATACTATATTTATGCAGATCAGTATTGTTATGGAGAGAAAATGACGTTCTTGATTTTACGATGTGAAGGATGATAAATAGGCAGCTCGCCAAAGGCGTGACTTGGTGATTTAACCTGATTTTGTATAAACGTGACTTGGGTATCATTTTAGTCAGAGTTTATTATATCTTTATTCTTTAGATTTAATTATATGATACTCCGAAAATTTTTGCTCAGAAGAAGAGCTAAAACGACCTTCTACAAATATTATAGAAATCGCAATCTAACATCATATGATGCTTTACAAAAATTATAATCTAATATTATAGAATATTATAGAAACTACGAGATTAAAATCATCTGATACTCTATCTATGATGCTATCAGATTAGACATATCATACGATAGATTGTATGGTTTCTAAATCATTCCACCATAAGCTAAGCCCTGTGCATGTATGATCGATTATACATGATTAATTGTATGCAGGATCGATTATGATTGTCAATCGATTGTCATATAAAATGTGGTACAGTCTACTTTTGATGATCATGTTTACTTTGTGACAACATGTATATTAATTCTGTAATATAACGTTTATGATTTGGTAACTTAGCTGTATTAGCTAGCTGACCACGTTATATCAGCTGGCTTAGGCGGCTAAGTCAGCTTAGTTGTGACTGCTTCAGCTGGCTTAAAACACTAGTATATAATATTATCTCTTAATATTTTGGTTGTTTATTATATTTGTTTAATAGGTTAATTACACAATGTTCTTCTTTCAAGTGTAGACGCAATTTAGTGTTGTTAATAATCTTTTCCTTAATGATTTTAGCTATGGTGGCATTGTCTTGAAAAAACTGCTCACTAACTCTTAGGTTAACCTTTTGGTTTTTTCGCAGACTTCTCTATTAGCTAACTATTCTTTAGTTTGTCCAGCAATTCAGGGTTTTTAATATGGACCGATACTAATATTGTCAAGCCTACTAAAATTTTGCTCACCTCAATTTTTAAATTAGGATTATTCTTGATAACTAACTTTCTGCAAACTTCAAAAGTCTACTCTCGAAGCTGCACAGTTTTTTGTAAGTATAATAATAATTATTTTATTTAAATATGAATATATACTTGTACAGTAAGTACTTTTTTATATTTCTATTACATACTTTATACAGTACAGAGAACAATAAGAAAAATGCAAGTTGAATATTGTGTGATAAAAGGATTATTCTATACTATTATTGTTCCTGAATTTACGTCAATTCTGAATTGAACACGTGTTCTTTCTCAATTTTCACTGATCGTGAAATGACCTGCAATGTATAAATTACTGACAATAATTATTTATTAATAATTCCATTGATATTTGCATTGATCTTTTTCATTGATATTTATATTTATTAATATTTTCTTCTTTAGCGCTCTATTGAGCAAGGATATGGTTTCGTGACTCGTGAAATTGTTATATTATAATGTGTACTTGTTGTTTAATATAAACTCTTCTTTAAAACTAACCTCTAACCTTAACTCCACACCATAAAAAATGTACTTCAAAAAAATTTCTTTTTCGGTAGCTTGCCAATTTTTTTCATATTTAATTTTAATTTGATTTCATTTAATTTGCGGGTACCTGCAAAAACTGCAAATATCTGTAGGTTATCTATTTGAAACTGGTGGCGGATGTGGTTAATAGATATTTGAATAAGCGGTTAACAGTCCAAGCTGCTCTACTATTGACACATGTCTGGTGCAATTGAGTTAATTACTTACTGGCGTAATCCAAATTAATAAAATATAAAATGCATTGTGTATAGAGCTGTTAATCAGTCCATCTTGGTTAAAAGACTGCTAGTCTTTTAAAAAACTGGACCGAACTGCGGTCCAGGACTGAATAGGACTAAATAGGACTGAATAGAACTAGACCAGATGGACCGATATTCAATATAATACTTTTTTTGCTATAACGATAAAATTAAGCTTGTCTGTATAAAGAATTTCAATACTTTTACAATAAACTTTTCAAATTTATAATGATTATATGATATAAGAGAGCAATAATTATACGTTTAATAATTTTAGTCATATATAAATTATGGATTAGAAAATAATATAGTATATTAATATAGCAAAATAACATCATTTGATTAACTTTGTAAATATGAACATTATAGTTAAAATTAGTAAAAAGATATTTTGTTACTTTTAACCACTTAACATTCGAGAATTTGACTAAATAATATAATCATAATTGGGAATGCCAAATGTTCAATCTTGTACTGATTCAAAACAAGAATTGTCTTAATTTGTGAAAATATTAAAGTAAATTAACAAAATAGTTAGATAGAAAAAAATTTTATTAATATAATATTGTTAGCATTTACATGCTGTCAAATACTTAAAAATTTATAAACCTATATATTTAATAAACAAAATATAAAAAATAAAGTATATTACTAGTATTGGGTTATTTCTAAGTTAAAATCAAAAAAATTTTTAATAGGTAAAAATTTTGTTATTGATCATCACAAAATTCATCACTTGCCCTATTAATTTTAAATCAACTGTACTATATTCAATACAAAATATAACTATCCCTTAGATTGTAGTAGAACACAGGCAAATTTGCCTGCGTTTTTGCACTTTTTTTAGCTCTGATTTACTTTTTTAAAATACTAAAATAATTAAATAAAACTTTGTACAATTATATTTGAAAATAAGGATTACTTTTTTGCAAAATTAGTTTTTATATTATAAGAAAATAAATTATAGTTACATATAAGCTGAAAATAGATAATTTTAAGAAAAAATTTTTTTAAAAAATTTTATTACAATTTTTCTGCGATCTTAATTAGTTTTAGTTTTAGAACTATAGTTCTTAAGACAATATTGTAGTTTATATAAAGGATGACAACTTTCATTATTGCAACTTTAATGATTTACTTGTAAAAATTAAGACTTGTATTAGAAGTAAAGATTTTTTTTATAGACGGGAACATATAAAATTTGAAAAAATCTAAAGAAAAATTTTAATAGTAAAAATGCCAATACAAGAACTTTAAACATTTATTATATTAAAGTTTTCTAATGATTTTAAAAAAATTTTATAACAAAGTTACTAAAACAAAACTTAAAGAATATTTTTTACTTAGAAAAAATATGGCTAAAATCAATATTTAAAATTTTATTAAAAATTTTAAAATACGCAGGCAAATTTGCCTGTGTTACAATTTAAGGGATAGTATTTATATTGGAGTTTATTAGGACCCCAAACATCTCTGATATATGTTATATTTTTTTTTAGCAAATTGATTCAAATTTGATCTAAGGTCCAAATTTAAATTTTAGCAAATTGAAGTTAATTTTAAAAAGGGTTATAATTGAATATTTTGGTGAATTACTAAGATTTTACACATGTTATATTTTATTTTTAGCAATTTACCCACATTTTGCAAGAATTATTATAACAAGTTAAGTCATGCTATGATGATTGATCCAAATATAACAAGTTATTAATGGCTATACAGAGCAAATTATAATCAATTATACCAGGAGCGGGTATGAAATACAGAAGATATGGAGTGCTCCGTATTAAAAGAGCCCATTTTTACATTTATCTCATTTTGAGATAATTGAGTTTAACCATTTGTTTTGATTTTCGGATTGATCTAGGATTAATTAAATTTCACAATTTTGATTGGTTAAAGACAGCAGGTGACTATCGGATAATCTCATGACATGTTGGCTCTACGCAGCCTCATGTAATTTTTCTTTTTATATTATCTGGATTTTTTATTATGCAAATTGACTTTCATTAATAATTGAAAAATATCAATCATGTCAAAATTTACATGAATTTAATAAAAACTCATTTTTCAAAAAATTGTAAAAATGCGCCCTTTTAATACGGAGCACTCTATATGGTTTATGGGCAAGTTAGTTGATGTCCGCAATTCTGGGCATCTGATTGGATAAAAAGTCCTTGTGACTTTTTGTAATACCCCAAACAATACTAAAAAGGGTTATCAAAAGAAATTGCAAATTTAATTGGTAAAAAAATTCTTAACCGTAATATTGATGTTCAATAAAGTGTATACCAGGAACGTAGTACAAAGTACAAAGTATATTGTTTACTGAAGAGTTAAATGGTGAAACTTGTGACTTTAGATTTCTATAGTGTGATGGGTTTAATTTTTTTGACTGGTCATTGATTAAACACAAAAAAGTAAATAATACAACAATATAACCTCTGTTAGTATTATTAATAGCTCTCTTATGTGCTGTACGGGAGTGTGATTCTCAGTATCTGATTAAAAAAATATTGTGTATGACCAGCACTTTTGAGAGGCGCCTATAATTAATGTCCAAAGAAACTAGTAGGTTGATCCATTCTGGACCTTGCCGAGTGTACTATGTCTTTGATTAGTTCTTTTCAACTATATAGTGTAATATGAATAACAAACTACATACCAAGCCCTTGACTCCAGTGATACTATTGTAATGTTTCTGCACCTCAATATCACGATATTAATTTATTCTACTCCTGCCTTATGATCATCATTTTTCATTATATTATTATTAAATTGATCATACCTCCGATCTTATTACTAACTATATTTATCCCGTTTTCCTTATTTGTTCTATGGATATATACCAGGAATGTAGTACGATATATATAAAGTATACCAGGAACAGAGTACGAAGTACTAGAGTATGGTTTACAGGCAAGTTAAGTAAAGTTCACAATCCTATGCTTCTGATTTGGATGATCATTCCTTGATTTTGTATGCATGCGGTAGGAATCATTATTTAAAAAATTTTATAATATTACCTTATGTGTTTACAATATTGATTTTTTTTATATGTACATTGACTTGACTATTTATCATCATGCTTTCTTGACTTGTTGTACTTATGTGTTAATATTATAGCTTGTTTACTCAGGATTTTGTTTGGATTATCGATTTATGTATTGAGTCACTTAAGATTTTGTTTATATTGTTTGCCAACTATATACAATTGTGCAGATTTACGTAATCATTTTTAACATTTACGATTGTTGCATATTCGATTATTATTTTTTGCAAGTATCAGGTATCTACATCGTCATTACCCCTTAAATAGATTATTATTGTTCTCGCATTACATAACCTTAAAATTAATACCTTATTAACGCCCTCGCTACATTGTTTTTCGTAAACTGACTCTGATCACATAATTAATCAGATCAAATTATGTGATATCCCAACTCAGATTTTTTATATGAAAGAACAATTGCTTTACTAATTATGAAATTGCATATATTAAATTTTATGAAATTAATAATGTGAATTTGACATTGAAAATATGCACTTTAACTCAATTGCGAATCAAAATTTGACTACTGTAAATGGGCTGCGGGCTAGGAAAACCCATCTTTGAAGGGGGTTTTCCGTTTTGAGAAAATGGCGATTATTTGTTGTGAAACCTAAATTTTTTTAAATATCAATTAATAAACAATGTCATATGATTATGAAACAATGATTGCAGGATTGACCAATCTAATTTAATTGAGTCATCAATCTTTGGTTGTAGATCTATTTTTAGAAAACGATCGTTAAAAAATTGGTTTAATATTCAAATTAAAAAATCATGATAATTTATTATATCAACATAGGGTAAAAAGTAAAATACGTGTAGATAGAAGCCAGCGCTTTAATTTGAATCAAAGTCTCAAAATTGTTGAAAAGGTGTCAAAGGCGGGTTTTCCTAGTCCACAACCCAAATAGCCAACCAGAATATCCGGATGGTTGCAATAATTAAATAATGTATATATTATCAGAATCTAATAGGCATTTAGGAAAAATTAAGTTAGATGATTCTATACATAGTATCTAGCATTATAGTATACTAATTTTCTCACTCCTGGTTTCGTGCAACTGCATTGTACAGCTACTTATAATTGAAAATAAATAAAAGTAGTTGTAGCATGTAATCAGGCTTTAGCACCAATAGCAACTTGCATATGTATTATGATCATTGATCGTGATGTATATTGATAAACAAATAATTATGTAATACAACTAGTTGTGTGCCTGCTCATGTGCTGGGAGCTTTTTATTTTAGTATTTTATTTTAATATATTTACATTTATACTTGTATATCACTTCTTTTTTATAGAATATTTTTGGATATATAAGCGAAGTTATTTCCATATTATTTCATCGACAAACGCTTTTGAAAACTTAGTTTGTAGATAATTATTTTACAGACATTATTTGCAAATGATTAATTCAATATATTGTATCAACAATTTTTTTTAAATTGCTCAATTTTAAGAATAGACTTGTCCATGAATTACTTTACAGAAACTATCACTTTTTTTTTTAATGAATATAAGATAGTTTAAGATAATATTAAAGTTATTAATATTATTTTTTTTATAAATAAAAGGTTATTTTAAGATTTAATATCTAGTAATAATATTATTATTATAGTTTATTAATTATAAATTATTATAAGATAATCATATGATTATTGTTTAAGATTATTTTAAGATGTTTTTAAGATTTTATTAAGATTTTTTATGATAATTATAAGATTATTTTAAGATTTTTTATGATAATTATAAGATTATTTTAAGATTATTTTAAGATTATTATAAGATTATTTTAAGATTATTTTAAGATTGTTTTAAGATTATTATAAGATAAGACTATTATACGATTATTTTAAGATTATTATAAGATTATTATGAGTATTATAAGATTATTATAAAATATAATTTTGATAATTTTATTATAATCTTTAAGATTATAATAACTTAATGAATAAAAATTAGGTAGTTTCTGTAAAGTAATCAGTTGCTAATAACTTTACCTGAAATAATTCTCTGCATATTAAGATTTTTGTAAAGTAATTATTGGTAAGACTGAGTGAACCTAATACCATTAAATAATATTAAATAAAAAACTCAATAAAATCGAATTAATATATCTAAATAAAATTGCAATAAATGCAATTTGAATCTTGATCTGTTAATAATAACAAAAGTAGTTTACTGTATGAATTCTTTTTCTGCTCATTTCTGAATTTATATCGATCTGAATTGTCATTTTAGAATCGGTATCCATTTAACAATTATTAAAAAAAAGCAAGCAAGAAATTTAGAAATAGTAATAATAATAATAAAATAAAAATTAAAAAATTAAAAAAATATATATAAACAAATAAACAGTGAATAAATGATCACCTGAATATTAAATACTAGCTGAATTTTAGATTATATTCAAATATTCATATATATTTTAATAATTTTTGCATTCCCAGCATAGAAACATTCGTATTCGTTTTTCAGTAATACAGAAATCTGGTCAGGTGTTCTGTTTAATCTAAATCTAATACAAAGATAATTACCCAAATTTTTTTTTAAAAAAAACATAAGTGAACCTTTTTTCAGGTATTTTCATGACCACAATTGCTCAGCATGGTGGGTAGCACAGATTTTTTCGACATAACAAAATTTGCATATTCCTATCTTGATTAGGTATATGCAGTTTGTTACATTGAAGATCGGAATTTTTTTATAACGAATTACGAAGTCATATCATTGCTAATCAATAAAGTGTTAAAGAAAATACGTATAAAAGGCGAGAAAGATTGATTCAAATATAATGTATAAAAAAAATTGAAGCATGTAACAAAAAAGATTTAAATACTAATAAAAAAGATCAATACAAATATCAATGTTATTATTTATAATTATTATCGTCATTGATAAAATGTATAATTTTTATTGTCGTTATTAATAAATTATATAATTCTTAATTATTATCAGTACTGTAATCATTTAACAATAATTTCTAAGCAATTAATAAATAAATTATCCAATAAGTATAGAATATCTCCATAGAAAATGATCCAATCGATGATTTAATCAAATCGTTGATTATATCATTTATCTTTTGTAAGGGATAATTAATAAATATGTATAAGAATATTCGATCTAAACAATTATATCGAGCTGAATTATTGTTAAACAGTAAGAACTTGCCGTATCATCATTTGATAGAAGATTTTTGATATATAGATAGTGTACATAATAAACCTGTAATGGTAATAGAAGATTCTATCGTTGTTATGCATTCCTGCAGGTGAATAATGTTGATCTTTTATCACTATAAAATGTTTATACTACATAAAAACAATGATTAATCACTGATTCTATCGATACTTTTTATGGATATTGGAGAATTCTATTATTAATCGTTAAAAATGTTTTATTAACTATCTTAAGTTAACAATTAATAATTAGAATTTCTGTCACTAAACAAGTACATAAAAACTTAATGCAATTCAATAAACATAAAATTTTAAATAGAAAATACACTACTACGAAGAGTTTACGGCAAACATGGTAAAAATAAGATAATCGATAAGAATAAATTAATTGATTTATGCAGATCGATTTTAAGAATCACCCGTCTAATTATAAACTTTATTGGAACGATCTGCTGTATGCAGACAAAGAAAAATAGAGATGTTAAATCTATTATCATAAATATATATTTATTTATTTGAATCTTGCGGTTTCATAATTTTATGACATTTATGATTAATTTTTTATATTTAAATGATCGTGATTGCGATCGCGATTGCCAAAGCCAGCCAATTTATCATGAGTATTGGCTCAGGTTTATGATAAATTAGCCGGCTTTAGCAATCACAATCGCAATCAAATCATTTAATTTAATCATAAGGATTCCAAAATTATGCAAACTGCAATAAATATCTTCCCTTTTTAATCTTTATTTGAATTTATTTTATTATATATACATCAGTTGTTCTATAGCGAAAAAATTTTTTGAGCGCTAGAGCATGAGCAGAGCAGAGCAGAGGCAGAGCTTGAGCAGAGCTAAGCTTGAGCAGAGCTTGAGCAGAGCAGAGCTTAGCGCAAATATATACATTCGGTTGAAATGTGAAACCCAAAATTACTAAAAAGGTGAAATCAAAAAAGATCAAAATAACCAATTCAAACGACAATTCAATAAACTTTTCCCAGAAAAGTAATTTATCATAACACAAATGTCGGATGATTGCTTCTAAGTGCTAATTGCGCGGAATTATCATTAAGCAAATTAGTTAGTAATTAATATAATAATTGTAGTAATTATTATGTAGTTAGTATCTTCTCAAGAAATATATAATTAAATATACTAACATAATGTATTTTAATATGCTGAATAAGTTTTTAGAGTACAAAGTTAGAATCAATTTGTAAAATTTTGAAAAACATAATATTTTTAAAAATTTTTTTATTTGAATTCTATGGATTTGTAAAATTAAAATAAAAAAATTTTCATCAAATTTGGTCAAGAACTCATAGTGATATCTTTGATGAAAGTTCCTGTAAACATTTTCAATGCAGTTTCTTTGTAATATGTTTTTTTGCTTTTTCAAAATAACCTACTGTTTGGCGATGGTTTACAAAAATTTTACTATGCTAACTAAAAAAATTTTATAACAAGACTTGTAGCACATAACATTGGCTAATAGAATCTCAAATTTTATGCAAAAATATTGAAAACTCGTGAAGATATTAATGTTTTTGTAAATTTGGACGCATACGTTTTCACAAGTTTTCCCCTAAACTTCAAATGCTTTCAGAAGCACTTTCTCAAAATGAAACCTCCAAACATGACTTAGTAAATTGATAGAATAGGTATTCGAGAGTCTTCAATTAAAATTTTATCAAAAACAGATTAATATTGACGGAGTTATGATAATTTTTCAATTGCTTCCAGATTCGGGATTTTCTATAATTTTTAATTTTGATGAAAACAGAAAAATCATCATCACAGGCTAGATTTTTACAAGTTCAAATGAAACAAGTTACTGCGCACTAATATAATCAATAGAGAATAGGCTAAAATTTTGCTTTCTAAAATTTCAAGTTATTTGGTTAAATATTTATTCCATAATAGCTTTTTTTCATTTGGCGCAGCTTCTTTATAATATACTTTATGGAAATAGAAGAATCTCTCATTAAAGATATCTCTACAAGTTCTTGACCAAATTTGATGAAAATTTTTTATTTGAATTTTATGGATCCATAGAATTCATATAAAAAAATTTTCATCAAATTTGATCAAGTGGTTGCAGAGATATCTTTGATCAAAGTTTTAGAGAATTTCAAAACGCGTATCACATGACAGATACGTTTAAATTTTTGACAAAACTTTGATCAAGGATATCTCTGCAACCACCTGATCAAATTTGATGAAAATTTTTTTACTTATTCTACGGATCCATAAAATTTAAATAAAAAAATTTTCATCAAATTTGATCAGGTGGTTGCAGAGATATCCTTGATCAAAGTTTTGTCACAAATTTAAACGTATCTGTCATGTGATACGCGTTTTGAAATTCTCTAAAACTTTGATCAAAGACATCTCTGTAACCACTTGATCAAATTTGATGAAAATTTTTTTATTTGAATTCTATGGATCCTTAAAATTCAAATAAAAAGGGTTTAACAGCTATTACAGTTTTAAAAAATTTGCTCTATATTTATTTACCCGATACTAGATGTTATAATTAAGTTTTTAGCAAATTACTATAAAATTTATATGTAATAATCCAACTTTTAGCAAATTTACTTGATTTTAGGGGTAGCAAAAACGTCTAAATTCATGCAGATCAGTTATGACCTATATGAGAGATGTCCGGGTCCTAGTTTATTTAACATTTCTAAATTAGACTTTCCTTATAAATGCGAATAACTCTAAAAAGTGTAATTTCAAATTTTAATTGAATTAAGCTTATCCTTGCCATTATTCAAATAATATCCCTAAATGTAATTGTGCGTTTATACAGTTTATCATCTGTTTCTGGTTTAGCATGACTGCATCGCACAGTCAATTTTGTCTGTATATAAAAGTTTATCAATTTTAACTATTTATTTATAATTTTTTTATATCTAATAAAGAAAGCTCTAGGCTACTTTTTGATATAATTTTTATTATCTTTTTATAGTTTCTTTGTTGTGTTATAAATTTTTTTAATAACTTAATTTTTTTAAAAAAAAGCAAGAAAAAAGTTTTTTTAAAAAAAAATTATTTTCACCATCAAAATGCAACTTTAAAAATTTATAATAAGCAAGTGCATTGCTATGTATATGCTAAATATATAGTTAAAATTTTAGCTTAATTGGATTAGTAGTTGTTAATATATAAAATAAAAACTAATATATATCATAAGGTTGTACAGTGGTTGTACATATTACTTTATATAGTAATTTTATATGTAGTAATAATTTAAATTTTAAAAATTTGTATTTTAATAACTACTAATTCAATTAAGCTAAAATTTTAGCTATATATTTTGCATATATATAACAATACTCTTGTACAATATAGACTTATAAAGTTATATATTTATAACAAAATAATATTTTTTAAAAGGACTATTTTTGCTTGTTTTTTAAAAACAAATTAAAATTTAAAATTTAAAATAATTATTACTCAATTAAATGTCTATAAAAAGATAATAAAAATTATTCAATAAATAGCTAGAACTTGTTTTATTTAGTATGAAAAATTATAAATAGATAATTAAAATTATAAAACTTTTATATGTAGACAAAATTAAATTTTTAATTTTAGTATACTGTATTTATATTTTTGTATTAAACAAATTGAAAAATAAAAAATTAACAAAAATTTTTTAAAAACAAAAATTTTCAATAAAATTTATATTTAAATATTTCCCAGAACCTATATTATAAATAAAGTTATTTAAATCTTTATATTAATTATTAAAAAATTTTTTTTTATTATGAATAGATTGGTGTATCAACATTTTTGCACCAGACTATATTACAGTATTAGTAATATTATTAATCATTTCTAAAATTATCTTAGAACAATATATAAAAACTGCATCGTGAATATCAGTATGGTACTTGTTTATCCTTCCGACTGTAGACGCTCCCTTAAAAGACTGGATATTAGCAACCAAAGCCTTTTCAGTAGTTTAGATTTATCAGACTTTGTTAATTTAGAGGAATTGAGTTGTGCCGGTAATAAATTTACTTCTTTAATTTAGATAATTGCTAGAAATTAAAGAAAATCTATTGTAATAGGGACAGCCTGGCTGAACAAAATTTATCTGAAATGACATACCAGATTAGTATAGTATGGATGCACATTTTATCAAACTGTACCATACTGTAACGAGGTAAATGTAATTATTGAAAATACACTGCGCCACATTTCATATGACAATCGATTGACAATCATAATTGATTCTGCATATAATTAATCGTGTATAATCAATCATGCATGCTCGGTGTTTAGCTTACAGCGAAATGTTTAGAAACTATACAATCTATCGTATGATATGCCTAATTTGATAGCGCGTAAATAGAGTATTGGATGATTTTAATCTCCTAGTTTCTATAATATCCTATAATATTAGATCATAATTTTTGTAAAGTATCATATTAGGGCTCTGACAGACCTGGACTAAGGACGGACTTTAGGCAAGTCCGAGTTCGGTTCGAATTTCAAACCGGACACAGACTCAAACTATTTTACAACTCAGTCCGGTCTGAATCCGAATATCAAACTTTTGGCCTAGTTCGATCCGGTTCGAGTTCGGTCTGAAATGTTTGAGTCTGGTCTGAAAGTCCGATACCCAATCCAACGTGCATAAGATGGTATTGATGCCGTGAACAAAGTTACGGGCATCCATACCAGGAACGTAAAGTGTATAGTTTTACTAGCATCTAAATCGAAGGCAAAATCTTAAAGCTGATTGGTATACATTTTTTCTAATAATCATTACCTGTTTTACGTAACATAAAATTTCTAATTTTAGAGGGAGGTTAAAGCGAAGTGAAATTTAGTTAGGAGGTTTATATATTTATATATCAAGAAAATGCGGTGGTTTATGCAGCATGTAGATTATGTATTAACTTCAATTCTAACCCAACCCAACAATTTCATATAACTTATCGTAAATTGGTTATAAGATGATTATATATTGCAAAAATTCGTTCTTCTTTAGTAAATGATAATCAGATGTCATTTGTAATACTTCATTATTACGATCAATGGCTTGCCATTTAAAGTAAAATCAGGTTTAAACTTTTATTAAAAAATGATTCATAATACTAGTACGATCATATGAAATGTGAGAGGGATGGTTTCGTTCAACTTTTCTGATGCACTACGTTGATGATTTTTATTTATTCACAATTACAATATACCAGTATGATCACATAATGAAAGCAAGAATTCCAATATGGTATAATGATCATGTATTACGATATCTACATTATAATCCGAAAGTTGCTAAAAATATTTAAAAAATTGGTATACTAAAATCAAGATATATCATAGATAACTAAGGGTTGAAAACATTTAATTGCATAAAATTTTGCTTCTGCTTAGGTAGAATAATAATTTTATGCTACATGACTTAATTTTGATTTGACCAGATAGTGAAAATTTTTTAGGGGTGATGCTATAATGTTGAATGACGTTGATTTTTTTGGAATGGTATTAAAACCAGTTAGGTTAAACCATTAAACGAACAGATAATTTTTTTAGGCAATTACAAATAAACTATAGTTGAAGTTAAAATAAGTATAAATAAGGTAGCTACATTACTATATCACGCAAAATCAGAAACGTAAACTATGAATAATAATATACATCATCTATAACTTTATGCCAATTATTCACATTTTGAACTCATAAAAAAGAAATATCAACACGACAAGGTGAAATCTGAGTTTTTTTGTTGTGTTATTAATAAGATCACTATCTAACTATCCTAAAATGGTACCCTCATCAAAACGTAACCTAAAAAACTCAGGTTTCACCCTCCCGTATATCAATTATAATGTCAAGAAAAGTTTCTTATAAGATTTTAATTTAATCTATTACTCACCAATTAATTTAAAAGATGGACTTGAAAGTCCACAACCTCATTTTCTCTTTGCAACACTCAAATTATTTTTATACATTTTAAGTTTATATAGATGCCATATTACCTTTTCTTATCATTTTATTTTTATTTCAGTTAACTATTTATCAATATCATCATTGATAATTTTACAATCATTTTGCCATGTGTTCATGACATATCAAATTACTATGGAGATGAAACAATTTGACCCATATGTTTAAGTAATATCATAGACAAGCAGTTTGTCGTTAGGTTAAAATTATTTAGCAGCACAAAATTTTCTTTATACTGTTAGTTTAAACTAAATGGTATTAAATCCAAGTAGGTTAAACTGTTAGGCGCATTAAACGATTAATTGTTAAAAAAAAAACTTTTTTTCTAGTTGGTTTCAATTTTTTCTTGATTGTAATATATATATAATTAAAATTAAATAAAACTTTTAATAAAATAATTTAAAAAAAAATAGAATAAAAAAAATTAATCTAAGCACAGACATTTAGTATAACCCAGGTTAAACTTAATTGCGAAAAAGTAAAAATTGCGATAAAATCGTAAAAACCGGTTTTTTTTTTTTTTTTTTTAAGTTTTTTTTTGCATTTTGTACTGCATATATTTATGATTTATGCCAGATTACGGATCAGATTGGCATAAGAAATTATTTATCTTTTTTTTTTTTTTTTTTTTTTTTTTTTTTTTACTGCTAATCCCGGACCCGGACAGGTTCGCGAACTTCGAACCGGACCCGGACCGAACCTATAATCATGTTTGAGTCTGGTTCGGGTTCGGTACTTTAGGTTCGGGTTCGGTACTTTAGGTTCGGGTCCGGGTCCAGGTCTGAAATTTTCAAAATTTATGGTTCGAGTCCGGGTTCGAGTCCGGGCTGGCAGGACCCGGACCGGACCGGACCCGGACTTCGGAGCCCTATATTGTATGATGTTAGATTGCTATTCCCATAATATAAGTAAGGTATTGTCACGGGGTAAACGTGACCTTTCAAATATCAGATGATCATTAAGGCACACTGTACCACATTTTAGATAACAATCAATCATGCATAATTGACAATGCATGATTGACAATGATAATCGGCAATCCATATCAGCAATTTACAACCGATCATATATATAATAAATTATGCATAATCAATTAGGCGTGCTCGGGGCTCAGCATATATGGTGGATGATTTAGAAACTATTCAAACTATCATATAATAGACATTTTATGATATTATCGTAGATAGTGTATTATATAATTTTAGTCTCGTAGTTTCTATAAGATTCCATAATATTAAATTAGTGATTTCCATAAATTCTGTAAAGTATCGTATGATGTTAGATTAATATTCCTATAATATATATAAAGTATAAAAAAAGGTGGTTTTAGATTTTCTTATATATCAATCTTCGGATTATCATATAATTAAGTCCAATAAATCATATAATAAACTTTGACTATATTAAATTTCAAGTCACATTTATACTAAATCGAACTAAATCACCAAGTTACACCTCTGGTGAACTGCCTTTTATCATTTTGTGTATCAAATCCTTAACGTACAAACTATTTTTTCCTGTAACAATATAAAAGAAGGTCATTTTAGCTCTTCTTCTGAGCAGAAATCTTCGGATTATCATATAATTAAATTTAAAGAATAAAGATATAATAAACTCTGACTATAATAATACCCAAGTCATGTTTATACAAAATTGGGTTAAATCACCAAGTCACGCTTCTGGCGAGCTGCCTATTTATTATCCTTTACATCATAAAATCAAGAATATCATTTTCTTTCCATAACAGTATGCAAGTTGAAAGTTTATTTAAAACTGTATAGATTTGATTAAAGCAGCTAGATTTTGAAATCTTTACCACATTCTAAAAAACCACGAAGATAAAAAGAGATTATATTGTTTGAGTATTAAATAATTCTTTTAGATAGAAATATATCTTCATTAATTTGATAAATGATATTTCAATATCGTAATACTGCAATATTGTAATGCTGCAATATTGTAATGCCGCAATATTGTAATGCCATAATGCCACAATGCCGTAAGAATAAGATATCTATATAGAACTAAAAAGATAGCAAGTATAAATAAGGATACTGAAAATGCACAAAATCATTCAACTTATGTGATATTAAGTTAAATCAGTTTTACTATACCAATTATGGCTGAATTAAAAACTGCTAAACTTAATGATAGTGGAGCAATTAGGAGCAACCTCAAAGAAAAAAGTTAAAACCTGACTTTCTTGGAAATTTTATTGAACAGTTGCTTAAAGAAGCTATCCATTTTGTTTTTTCTAATTCATTTCTAGTTTTACCGCAGATGTTTTCTTTATTTGAGCACAGATTAGATGATATAGGTAACACATTGATTGAATCATTTTTACATATCAAACAAGAATCTTTTGATACATTTCTATATTACTATATAGTTGAAACGCTAAAACCTGAGCATACATATAAAATAGATGTTTGAATTTTTCAAATCTCAAATAACTATATGAGCAAAGTTAATTTGCTGATCGATAATCCAGATATTACCTCCTAAAATTGCAAGAAATCTTTACTGAAATTAAGGTAATTTCTTAGAGTTAAGTTGTGTTTATAGTTTGAGTATTTTTGTATAATCCATATCATCTGTGCACATATGCAAATCAACTACAGTTAACTGTAGTTAATTACTCAAGCTATAGATATAGAGGATCGTGTTAAAAAAGAAATATCTACTAGCTCCAGTCTTTTAGTATTAGGAATATTTACCCCAAAAACTCTGCAACTGTTTACATTCCTACTCGCCAAGATTAGTTAATAAAGTCTAAGCTGTTAACCAAGAATTAACACTAAATACCAAAAACTCACCTAGCTGATTTGCCACTTTCAATTTTTTATCCATCATCATCAGCTATCCCATACTTGCCCCTCATTCATTTTTGGCTTTGTCAACAAAAATAATACACTCTAAGGCCTTATCTAATTCTTTTATTTCTGCTCTTAGTGATATTAGCAAAGCTAAGCAAATAATACATATTCTGTACCGAGTTCAAAACTAATATGCCTGTTACAAGATTCTCTTGGTAGAAATGCTCAAACATTGATGATTCTATTCAATGAATTAGACAATTGTTGCAGGATTAGCAATAGATGGTATGGGGGCAACCATAAATAACGTTATGTACCCCCTCATAGTAGCACTTGACCCCCCTTCTACTATATAAAAAAATTTTTCAAAATCCGTATGTTTATATATAAAATTTTACAAAAACTTTAAATATATTGTGACACAGTAATCCAATTTGGATGATTTGGATACTATTCGATTCGTCTCAGTGAGACAAATCCAATGATACCAAAATCATTTCATTTGGATTACTGGATCAATAGTTATTTACAAAAACCTATTGATTTTATAGTCATTTTATAAGAAAACATAATAACCAATAGTATTTGGCCAATAACTTTTGATCCAGTGATCCAAATAAAATAAAATTGATACCATTCGACTCCTCTCACTGAAACGAATCGAATGGTATCAAATTCATCAAATCTGGACCACAGGATCAGCTTTTAGTCGATTTTTTCTAAATAATTGCGTTATATTTTTTTGACCCCCTACTTAAGAGAAAAAACGTTATATTTTGTCAGACCCCCTCCCCCTCTTGTATAATGTTATTTCTGGATGCCCCTATCTGCTGCAAATCCAACTCGATATAGTATCCTTGGCAGTAACAGAATGTTCAAGTAAAACTCTGTGTATGCCTTTAAGTATGTTTATTACTTTATTATTTGTGACCTTTTTATGAGCGAAAAAACTGATTTTTCTCTTTACTTTTCTTCTCTTATATATTAAAAACCAATTATTATTTATGTCATTCAACTATTAAACTATCTTGTAATTCCCTTATACTACTTCTCTTATACTACTTCATTATAACATAATAATACTAATTAAGCCATATCGATGGCCTGATCTCGCATGTCCCAACTCCAACAGGTGCATCACATGGGTCATTTACTTTATATTCTCACCTTTAACTTATGTTTTTCTAACCTAATTATCTATTTCTTCAGTTATTATATCATTTGTCTTCTGCCAACATGCTAGCACTAAATACAAAGACTGTTCCAGAACTACACAACAATAATGTTAAAAAATTAAAAAAAAGTTTGGCTCCATGATTTTAAAAGCTGATGGTAAGGAGTTTAATTATATAAGAATATATAAACTATCTAGTAATTATAACTTATATGAAAAATAGAATTATCTAGAATGAAAGATTTTTAGATTCACTTACATTCATTCCAATACTAAACTAACATAACTATATTTAAAAAAATACAGACAGCATTTCAACAATGGCATTACAGATTTTTGGCATTGCAGTATTATAGTTTTATGGGCAAAATTGAAATTTGGAGTTTAGCCAACAACATTAACTCTATATTGCGAACAACTAGAATATTTTTGTAAAGTTCTAACTAATAGACTGGTCAAAAGAATGTCTCGCCATAATCGCTATAATAAAAAATGAAGGCTGGAGAAGGAACCCAAGCTGGAGGAGGAACCCAAGCTAGAGGAAGAACCCAAGAGGCTGAAGAAAAAACCCATATTATCTTTTAAAAATATTTTTTTGACCCCAACTAGGTATATATTACCTCTAATTCTCACTATATACTGCTAGTACTAGGTTTTTTTGTATTGATAGAATAATTACCTAAGTCATCTGTACATGTATACTTAGTTATACAAAAAATTGTTGTAATAACAACTAGGGCCTCTGACTAATGTATGTTATAAGACTAAATGGGCACATAATCATTATTTGATGCCATAGTACTTAAACAAGAGTGTTTGCTTAGTCTGCAAATGAATAACCTATACACTACATATTTTTTATTTATTTGTTTATGATTTAACAATTACATAATATTATTAGCATAGGACCCAGAATGCCACCTGTGGACTATGTACAAAAGACAAAATATATTATATTGAAAAAGAATGGAAGAGTGTTCCCTTTTTCCTATTAGATAGTATATCAACTACAAACATTAAAGCTATATATGAAATGTCTACAATTGACCTATTGGTTGAGACTTTAATCCGTGAAGCAAAAAAAAATAATAATACTCTTGATTCGTTTGAGATATCAGCAGAATTTCTTGCAATAGTAAATAGAGATATTATTAATTCTAATAATTTAAATACTTCTGTATTTAAATTAGATAAAAATATATGGATTGCACTAGGAAAATGGCTTGGGTTTAAGGAAAAATTAAAAGAAGTAAAGTAAGGCAACATCTCCATTTAAGTGGCAAAACCTAAAGCATGCTTTAAATATTAGTAATAACAATGACTCATCTGTACCCCATATATTAAAAAGAATCATATAGGATTTTTGCTAGAAAAATCACCCTTCTAGATTTTACGATCAAGCAAATTTAGACCAACATAGTCCAGAATACCAGTTCTTATTTACATATAAATCAGTCATTATTTTATTAATTCTATAGTTTATTTAATAAACTATCATCAGCAAATTTATAATAGTGTAATATTATGTAAGTTTTTATGGTTCGTAAGAAAATTGTAAACTTATATAAAAGTTAACGTAAAACTATGTAAGTCTTATGATGCGTAATAAAATCGTAAATTTACGTAAAATTTTTATGTCAATTTACAATTTTCTTATAGTGCGTAAGAAAATCGTAATTAACATAAAATTTTTATATAAATTTACAATTTTCTTATGGTGCATAAGAAAATTATAAATTGATATAAAAATTTTATGTAAATTTATGATTTTCTTACATACCGTAAAGCTTAGAAATTTTATAGAAGCATATAAAAATTTATAAAATGCTAGGAAGATTTAATTTTATGAAAAATACAAAATATTTACTAAATATTTTTAAAGATTTTTAAAGATATAAAGAAAATTTTAATATAATCAGCTTATAACCCAAATTCAAATGTTACTTTGAAACAAATGGCTTAAAATTTGTAAAGTATTTTTTTTNGTATTTAAATTAGATAAAAATATATGGATTGCACTAGGAAAATGGCTTGGGTTTAAGGAAAAATTTTAATATAATCAGCTTATAACCCAAATTCAAATGTTACTTTGAAACAAATGGCTTAAAATTTGTAAAGTATTTTTTTTCAATACTATTAACTATTCAAATTATAAATTATAAATAATAAATCATCTTGATTTATATTTTTTGTAATTTTGTGAACTTACTAAAGTTTATTAATAAAATCAATACTTGAAATATTTTTCAATACTACAAAATATTTTGAAAGCTTTTGCATACTTGTAACACTATTCAAAAGTATAAGCTATAAACAATGATAAAATATAACATTATAAATTCTTGTAATTTAGTAAATAAAGCTAAAAGAAATTTGCTTTAGATAAATAGTTTTGTTTAAATTTGTCATATTTTAATAAGGAAAATTATAGGCATCTCTCGCAAAATATATATAAATTATATATCTCCCACAACCAAATTCGTTTAAGGTAGGGTTAGGGTTTGTATAAGGGTTAGTGTTAGTGATGTATATAGTAAAATTGGTCAAGGAAAATTTTTTTGTTAGGCTCAAAAGGTAGTTTCTTATATAAAATGTTCAAGAAATAAACAATTTTTGAAAAGGTGAACGTTTGTTTTGAAAATTTCCTGATCATGTTACATTACACCAAGGGCAATTAACTATTCATTAATTTGCATCAATAATCACGTGGAATATTTTTATTGGCCAATTTTGTGGGAGATACATCTCCTGCGAGAGATGCCTAAAAGCTCTCTTTTAAAAACTATAATTTATTTCGAAACATAGCATAAAAATATAAAAATTATTTTATATTTTAATATTTTAAATCGTTCAATTTTTAATTGTATTATGAATTTGCTATTATGTCAAAAAATGCTTTTTGCAATATTCTGAAAAATCTTAAAATAATCTATTAAAGAAATTATGTAAAGTATTGCGAAATGTTTTAAATATATTTGCTTTATTTTTTTTATATATAATTGCTAATTGTCTACTTGTAAAATATTTTTCAATACTTTGAAATATTTTGAAACTTTTTGCGTTTTCTTAGGCTTATTTAATAATATATATAATAAATAATGAATCACTTGATTTATATTTTTGTTACTTTGTGATTTCATGAAAGTTTATAAAAGATTATAAAATAATTAGTAACTATTTAATAAAATTAATGCTTAAACAAATACTTGAAAACTTTTTCAATACTATGAAAGCTTTTGTATACTTGTAATTCTATTCAAATGTATAAGTTATAAATGATAATAAAATATGATATAAATTCTTGTAATTTAGTGAATAAAGCTAAAAGAAATTTGCTTTAGATAAATAGTTTCGTTTAAATTTGTTATATTTTAAAAACTATTATTTATTTTGAAATATAGCGTAAAAATATAAAATTTTTTTATATTTAATATTTTAAATTGTTCAATTTTTAAATTGTATTATAAATTTGCTATTATTTCAAAAAAATGCCTTTTGCAATATTCCAAAATATCTTAAAGTATTTAATCTATTAAAGAAATTATGCAAAGTATTGTGAAATTTTTTAAATATATTTGCTTTAATTTTATAAATTTTTGTGTTTTAAAAAATACCGTAAACTGCCGTATAAACAGCCCGGGTCTGGTACATTCTACCAAAAAAATTAATTAGTAAAAAAAAGAAAATTATTAGTAAAAATGAGAGGGGGTCTGATATGTAGGGGGCTGTTTATACGGCAGTTTATGGTAATCTATAAATTATATTTTCTGAAAACTTTTTCTAATTTTTGTTATTTTTATTATCAAAATATATATTTATTTATTATTTTAAATAAGGGGTTAGTAAAATTACGGAGGCAACTCAAATGTTATATAAGTTTAATTATAATACAAAAATTGTTATTTTATATGAAAATCATATAAAATTCATTTGTATTGTATTAGACTAGTCAAAGTTTTGATTATTAAATTTTTAAAAATAACGTATTTACTGAGATATTTTTTTTTTTGAAACTCGAAATAGACAAAAGTAAGTAATAAATTATAAAGAAATTTTATAGCTGTTTTTTTATTGTTATTAAAAAACCTGAATCAAATATTTACACTCAATTTTTGTAAGATGAAAGAAATAAAAGTAAGAAATAAATATACATGACTTGAAGCTTATAAGCACCTTAAAATAGCATATGAGTTTTATTATAATATTGAATGTAAAATAAAGAATTGTTTTCAGAATCCATATATAACAGTATTCAACTATCAAAAGAAGCTGAAGATTATCTATTAGTATGTTTGATCAAAACTTACATACAAAGTAGACAACACAGTCTTGGCAATAATTTAAAGAATACATTCCAAAAAAAGGTTCACCTAGTTTACAAAAAAATGTTAAAGCAATAAATACAGATTTAAAAATAATACAAAGAAAGATGCTAAACCAAAAACGAAACTTGTTATATTTAAAAAAAAGATGCTACTATAAAATCTTGATTTAGCACTTGGTCAGTTTAAGATTTGGGCCCAACGTAATCGAGCTAAAAGTGCATTTTAAAAAGCATTTACATTATCTGATCTAAAGATTTTTATTTAAGTGTTAAAAATAAGCTAGTAAAGATAAAGTAAAAAAAGAAGTTAGCACTTATAGATCTGCTTTTCAACCAATAAATAAAGTTTTTCGCTAGCTATGAGAACTTAAAAATATTTGACTATAATATTGTATGAGAAACTTAAAATTAACCTAATATAGTCTTCGCTCTACTGTAAGGATTTTAAAAACTACCAACTACTATAGAAAGAAAAATAATAAAATATATGATATACTTTCAAGGAGGGATTACGCGGACCCTAAGCCATTTAATATGATTCTTTGCATCATATTATATTTATGTAAATTTCAAGGTGGTATTAAAAAACAGCTAGATTGCATATTTTTTGCGGAACAAACAAACTACCATTGCCAAAGCACTGAGCCATCTGCTTTGTTAAAGCAAGATGATTGTGCACATGTTCAATCACACAACTTGCCAAAGCAAACTCGTGTCAAGTAGCTATAGAAGTTGTCTTATCAACACAAAAACAATCCAACAAGAAAAAGAGACGCAATGTTTAGGCATATAAAACAATAAAATTTGCTAAAAAAAATGTAAAAAATGATTTATATATGTAAGTAGGAAACTATGCTCCATACGTATAATAATTTAATCCCTATGTAGTTGTTTATTATATTTTGAGCTTTTTCTTATTGTCTAAAAAAGGATAATCAGGACATTAGTTATGCAGTAGTTCAGTGCTTTGCATCTTCAAGGGGCGAGTTTAGAGTCATTACATTACTATGTAGATGTTACACCAATTTTAAAAAATCAATGATTTTTTATATAGCCCATTAACCTGGGTAATAACTCTATTTAGTAGTTAACATTCATAAAAGAGAGGAGCAAAAAAAAATAAAATTATATAATGCATTCATCTGAGAATAAGAACTTCATACGTACAATTTTATAGCCAAAGTATATACACAGCTCAGAATTTTGGGTTTACTAATTCCCCAAGTTCCTATTTTTTAAAAATTAATAATATAAAAAAGTATCGATTCAAATAATTGGTTTGTTATTGTTATTTCTGTAAAATTAAATGTTTATTTAAATATTTTTTATTCATTAATACTAGTTCGCTAGCTCTTCACAATCGAATAAAAAATAAAATTATTTTTTTTTAATTTTTTAATTGGTTTTAATTTTATATTTACTAGAAACATAGTATGAAGTACAAAGTGTATGGCCAACAGGTGTATGAAATCTTGAATCTTATTGGATAGCATATTAAAATTGATCATTTGATGCGCATTAACATCACATGTATCAAATGTATACTGGGTTTTGTTTAATGTTATATATGAAAGCTTTTTTTTGTGAACTCATTTTGATAAACTTGTGGCTGTGTGCATCCTACATTCTGGCATGAGCCTCTATACCTGTTGTGCTTGCTACTTATAGTTAGTGTTCAGATCTAGATAATCTGTTTATCTAAAGATAATTTATCTGTTGAAAGACATTATCTGTTATCTATAAGTAGCTACGCGACATTGTCATGCCAAACCAGGAACGTATATGGATAATTGTAATAGCCAAAAGCAGTTTAATAATAAAAATTGGTAGCTAAATGTTAGATGATCATTCAAATCTTAAAATTAAAAAAAATTAATTAAATTAATAAGAAGGTTGTGTTGGGTTCAAAGATTTTGTGATTATGCATATCAATCGTATTGGCAGTAGTATGTAGAATGGGTAATAAATTAGTGAGGATCAAGAGGTAAATTGAAGGTTATCGATTGTAAAATTCAGTACCCAAATTTTTTTAGATCATATGAAATTATTTATTCGAAATATGTATGATTCATATAATAGCAACACAAAAAATGCAACTGGATATAGTAATAATTAAATTAGTATCTCTGCCTCGCTTCGCTTTGGATGATCATATTATGTGATCTGAAAAAAATTTTGGTGGTAATAATATATTTTGATTTATAATTGATTTCAAATATGGTTAAACCAAGCTAAACGGCTCCAGACATTTCAGTATAACTGAATAGCATGATATTTTTTTATACATTTGATATAAATATGGTGGCTAATTCTGATTATAGTAGAAGAATTTGCTAGCAAAAAGGCCGGCTCAGTTGACCGCCTGAGCATTTTTTCCCAGCCAAGTTTAATCGCCCAAATCACTACCCTGGATAATTCCATACTGTATGTAAATTTTTTTTTTTTAAACTTAGCAACCATGATCTACTTTATTAGCAGTTTACATAAAAAAATTACATGAACTAAAAACTAACTATAATATAGATAATACCCGGCTTACTCTACTAGTGCCCAGGTACGGTTGTTGCACTGATGTTGATAGTCTCGCAGCTACATACGATTTCCCTTATATATTTCTACGAGAGCATGTTCAGGTTCTCAGCTACCTTCAAAACAAAATTCTATATATAAAAAAAGAAACTACTTTCGCACCCACCAACTTACTATGTGTGAACCCCTTATTTGACATAATATTGAGTTCTCGACTAACTCATTCACTAAGTTCTCCACCTCTTGTTTCTTCTGTTTTTTCCACTCTCTGTCTTTTCTTTTAGCCTCTCTGAGCTCTGAATCACATGGCTCCTTGTTTCGAACTTCAAAATTCTTATGTTTTCTTTTCAGGGATCTCTTTATACTAGTTCCTTTTTTCCACTTAATGACTTTATTACATCTCTCCTTCCAAATAACACGGTAAAAACCTTCTTGCACTACATACAAAAATGCATCCATACAAATTTTTGCGTCCTTTCTAGACAGTCCTTTTTGTAAAATAACTCAATTTTCTCCCTTTCTACAAGACCACTTAAATAAACTTCTCTTTTCTTGAAATGAACTTCTTTACTATCACTTAACAGGATTTCACTTAAATTCCAGGCTCTTAGCAGGAGTCTTGCTTCGTCCGAAAGTACTGCCCATGCAGCACTAAGTGCTGTGTTTTCTGTTTCCTGCCATATCTTCTCTGCAAAGCTACAACAAATTAAATACTTCATAGTTTCCTTAGTCTCCTCCTTGCACAAAATGCAGTTTGGCGACTTATACAACCAAGGCCTACGGGTATGCAACTCATTCAGTATTGGAAGAAGTTGGAACATTTCTTTGATTCGTAGTATTAATTTAAAACTGCTTTCCATTCCTCTACATCTGACTCCTACCAATTCTTTAAGCCTTGCCTATCTGTAGGTCCAGTCTAGCTTATCACCATTATAATTATATTCTGCTGCTAGACTTTTACTTGAGAGGAGACATCTTTCTTCAAAGGCTCTTCTCTTTAATTGCAATATGAACTTATGCAAACAGGTGTCAATTTGTTTTCTATTCCACTATAAAGATGCATTCCAACATGTGGAGTTAGGGGTATCCACTTCCAGTCTTCTTCTAAATGTGCTGCTTCTTTTGCTAACTTGTCCGCAAGTTCGTTCCATACTATACCATTGTGAGCCTTCACTTTACAAAGCTCTACAAAGAGATTTTTGACTTGGACTACCTCATAGATCTTGTCAAGAATTGACCTGTTTTTCAATTTAAGACTCTTTTTGAAGCTTCGTGGCCGGAACATATTCTCAATACTGCTAATTGCTGCTAAACTATCTGTCTTAACTACAACTACAGATTCTGATTTTACTACTAACAATGCACAAAGAATTGCAACCAATTCAGATCTTATGATGAAGGCCAATCGGTCACTCTAATTTTCCCTACCAAATTTACCGTTTCCTCCTCTTTATCTACTTGTACCCAAGCAGAACCCATCCTATTTTCAATACCTTCTTCCTCTTTATACCAAGAACTATCAGTATAAAAGATATAATCTGATCTTTCCTCCAGTATGTTTTTTCCAACCATGCCTAGTAGTAAATTCGTGATTTGTTTATTTAACCCTTGTTTTTTAATCATTTCAAATTCTATTCTATTAACTTCTACTGCTATAGCTACTCTTTCTGTACTATTTTGATCTTTAAGTGCATTTTCATAAGCAGTATGCCTATAATAGTTCAAAGGAAATGACATTAACCAGTCATTTTCCTTTTTGACTATATTGTCTACTTTGCTAACACACTCTTTCATTTCTATTGAGAATTGGCAGTCATTCTCTTTTCTACCTTTATTTAAAACACAGCCTTTACACCTATTTACCCTAACTGCACCTTTCACTTTTTGGGTTTCGACCCAATGCTCCACTATGGCTTTGCATCTGAACTTTTTGCTTATGCATCCCAGAGAGTGTATAGTTGAATTTCTCTTTCTAATTACTACCCAATCCTTGTACCTTTTATCATCACGAACTTTTTTCTTTATTGGTAACATAAGCTTATTACTTCCACCTTCTAGTCAGTATTTCCTTTTAAGCTCCCTTGAGGACTTGTTTATCAAAACCTTTTCTTCAATTCTGCTAAACCAATCAGGTGTCTTCCCCCTCATACTCCTTTCTCTTATACCTCTGACTTGCTGCTATGAGATCAAACTTGTACCTGTCAGGTCTATTAACTGGTTCAGTAATACCAGTTCCAAACTAACTCTTGTGTTCATTGATTTCTTCATCATTCTTTCATCCAGAAAGCTTACAATTGCAATCTCCTTGCTACATGCCTCGTTCTGAATGCTTTAAGTTTTGAACTTTATGTTGATTAATTTGCATTTTTGATCACATTGCATGAAAGATTTTCCTTCCAGAGAGTAGCGTGTTGCACATCAAAGGGCACACTACGTACATCCTGTAAAATACCAGCCTTGATTGCATCTTGTTTTATTCTTAGCTCTGCCAGGCTTTCTAGACCTTCACTACTCTTTAGTCTTTTTAAGAGACTCGTCGCCTGCTTAGCCAACAAAGAGCTTGCCAAGTATTTAAAGCCCAGAATACCTCTGTAAAATATTATATCATTTGGTGCGGTTTGTGCTATGCCTGACTTTTTTTTACATAGGTGGATTATTGGCTAGTATATATTTTCTAGGTTCTTTTCTGATAGAGCTGTGGCCTGTAAAATATACTCTAATTTTGGAAGAAGCACCTAATTGTTTATATAGTTTAGCTGACTAGCTGTTATCTTTTTCTTTTCTAATACATGCGTAAACAATCCAACAATCTTCTTTACTTTCCTTTTAATATTAGCTAAATCCTTGGATGTGTGCAAGTATATATCCAGAAATTTGACATCATATAATTTTGGTTTTGCAAGTAGTTTCGTTTTGCAGAAAGAGACACAACTTTCTTCCTTTGAGAGCTCTGAATTGATTATTACCAGCTTGGACTTGCTGCCATTAATTTCAATGTCATTAATTTGGAAAAACTGCTCTGCAATATTAATTGTTCTTTCTAATTGCTCCTTTGAGCATGCAATCCATAATGTATCATTGGCATATGCTAGAACAGCCTGCTGTACGTTTAAGCTTCTTTCCTTGTTTATATTTGACTTAAAACTATTTACTTCAGCAGTATAGCCCAAGGACTTGTCCTTCTGAACTCTAACTAACAGAGGATCATAGAAAATTCTCCACACCAAGAGAGAGATAACCTCATCTTGGTCAATCCCGTCCTTAGCTACGAACTCCTCTGTAAGGCCATAATCCATTATTACTTGCATACGCCTCTTTCTGAATAGGTTAATAACAAAATTAATTACAATTCCTGGAAGCCTTATTCTCTGCATAAATTTTTCAAGCATCACCAGACTAACAGAATCAAACGCCTTTTTCATATCTTGGAAAAGGAACTACATTTCCTTCCTTTTCTCATGGGCCTCCTCAAGAAACGAGTTTAAGATATGAATAGGTTCTTCTGTTGAATTTTCTGGTAAACCTGCAAAATTAGGTCCTTGAAAAATGTTCTTGTCTTTAATTATTGCACTTAGTCTCTTTGTTATAATTCTTGTTATGCACTTACAGAAGGCTTCCAATAAAGCGATTGGTCTTACCCTATATCCCAATCTTCTCCTTTCGGAATCGTATAAATTTGTGCAACTTTCTATTTGTTTAGAATATTTCCTTGCACAAGACAAATATTTGCAAAATTTTTGAAAGCTGTATGCACTCTAAGATCCACTTGTTTAATTAACTCATAAGTAATATTGGATACCCTGAAGCTGAATTTGTTCTAACCGCATTAAGCATTAAGAGCTATTTCTCTAACTTCTACAGGTAACAAAACCGGCTCATACTATTCTTCTTGAATCCTACTTAGCGGTTAGTAAATACTTCTCCACTCTTCATTTAGTAGGTCTAGCCAAGGATTTCTCATTCTGAACTGTTCCTTAAAATGCTTGTTGGTCATGGATAGTCTTTACTAGGTTCAGAGATTAACTCATATTCATCATTCTTCTTGATTAATATTCGGTCCAAAACTACCTTATTAGATGGCCTTTCGAGAAGGCTTCTTAGCATTTTCTTCTGCTTATCCACAATCATTTTGCATCTTTTTTGCATATACTTTTTGATTTCCTTTTCTCTATGCAATTTTTCTTTACTAATCAATTTGCCTTCTATTGCTTTCTACCACAGAGATGCACTATTAAGCCAAATATCAACATGTTTCAGATTGATATATGGTATCCCAGTACCTGCATTGGAATTAGTTCTTTTGATTTTATCATTCCAGCTGTCAATCATGTGATGCGCATTCTTGTTGCTTGCAATACTTTTAATTACTCTATCTAGTTCTTTGGCCACTTTTTTGGTAAACGACTCCTTATCCTTTTCAACAAACTTCTTTTTATTTTGAACTTTTTTTTTTGGCAGTGTCTCTTTCGCCGCTTTCCAAATTGCAGCCTCGATTATGTCCCATAGCTGATCTATGCAGACTCTTTGCTCAGACCTGATATGACACATAGTTTTGTTTATTATTCAGTAACCAGTGCGGCAAATTCTTTTTATTCTTATTCCATAATGCCATTTTGTAATTGTTCCAGTTTCCTTTGTTGCCTTATCGAGCTTCCAAACTATTCGTGATAGAGAAGTTTGCCCTACTCTACACGTTGAGTCTGCGCAATTACTCTAATCCAAAAGAATTTTAACCATGGGCAAATCATGATCACTACCTGTTACTGTTCCCATTTCTACGATATCTGCTTTTACAGCTTTGCTCATTAAGTTTTCTGACAACCATATTTGGTCTATCCTTGTACTTGTATAACTGTTACTTCATGTGTACTTTCTGACCCTGGGATTTAGCCTTCTGAAAGCATCTACAAAGGATTTCTTTTCCAACTATGTGAACAGAGAGCAACGTTTGAGATTTGTTGTTTGTGAGGATTTATCCAATAGTTTGTTGGGTATACGATTAGCGTCCCATGATTTGCCAGGTCTTCTTATTTTTGTTAACTATTTTCTGAATTTTTTCGATAACCACTTTTGTACATGTCTCATCACTTGGAGGTATGTAAGCTACAATTATTAGTAGTTTACACTTTTTAGGAAAAATGTACGCACACAATAAATATTCATTAAATCGTTCTATTTTGCCTATATGTTGCTCAATGTCACTGTGTATCAAAAGCCCTACGCATAACCCTTTGAGTTTTCCAATGACGCACTCGACCAAAAACTTCTAAAGTTACCCAGATCCTTTGCCATAAACTTTGCCTCTCTTTCACCCAAATTTGTTTCTGCTATTCCAATTATATCTACTTTTCCTCAATAGCCCACAAAACTAAAAAATCTACTCTATGAAATTGTGTTTTAAGTCCATTAATACAGTCAGACCCCCTAAATGCTACCCCCCATAAATGCAATACCTCTCTAAATGCACGTCTTTTTTTGGGCCCAACTAATATTACATCTATAGATTTTTACCTCCCTAAATGCAATACCTCTCTAAATTCACGTAGCAGAGCTAGTCTCGACGACGTGCATTTAGGGAGGTCTGGCTGTATTATGAAATGCACACCCTATGCTCCTTCCCTGAACCCCCCAACTAGTGCAACTTTCTTAGGGGAGCGCCAGAAATCACCTGATTAGGTTTCACTAAGTAGCTGACCCTCCTAACCACCTGATAATTTTTCTAAGCATTTGATTGATTAAAATTTAATAATATATATATATATATATTAAAAATTAGATAACTTTTGATCTACTGGTCTGTTTTGGATGATTCAACTACCAAAATGTTCGTCTCAGTGAGAAGATTCTAACAAGCCCAAAATTATCAAAATCCAATCACAAAATCCTATGATCGTTCAACTTTTGTGTAATTTTAATAGTAATTTTTAATATTACTAAGTAAATTTATTTTTTATATTCAGACTTTTTAGTCAAGTCTGAGTCTGGTCTGGGTCTGGTCCGAAGTCTGCAGACTGGTCTGAGTCCAAATATATTTATATGCATTTTTTGGTACTAAACAAGTTTACTTAGTGCATTTTGTTAGAATAAATTAGTAAAATTTTATGAATCATAAGTTTTTATAGAATTTTATTAATAAAATTCCATATGACCACGCAGAAAGATTAGCAACTACATTAACCAATACAATCTCACCTAATTAATGAGTTGTGAAAACGATGAAACATCCACAAGTGAAACATATAATACTGCTGACGAAATACTTGCAGACTTAGAGAAAAGATTACAAAAAGAAAAGCCTAAATACAAACTATTAGATAACCACGAAGAAGAACTATATCAAAAATCAAAACTTATTATTGATAACAGAAAACCTACACAACAAGAAATAGTACAAGCCTTTATTATATACGCTATAAGAAAAGAAGAAGACAACGAATATATTGAAAAAAATAGCCAAAGCATATAAGCAAAACTTAGAAGAATTAACAAAATTAAAAGAAGCTACATATAAAAATAAGTAAATGCATGCTATAAATAAATTATCCTACATTGAAGTAGAAAAGTGGAAATATAAATATCTATTCCACCCAGATCATACTCGACAATACTTATATTATTACAACGGATTCAGAGCATACTTTGAACAACCCTTACCAGAATATTCTATATTATTAAAAAACACACCTTCAAAAATAACTAAAGTAATACAAGCACTTGACAAAGTAAACTTCCACAATAACGGAACTATTAAGAAAATAAACTACAATAAACAAGACGTACTCTCTTATATCAAATACGGACACCTATTACAAAAACCAGAAATAATCAAAAAGGGATTAGGGAGCTGACTTTTATCACCTGATTTTTGGGTGGGTGGGTGGGGTAGCCAAAGTATCAGGTGTAATTCTGGCCGGAATTACCAAAATCCGGCCAAAATTATAAATAATTTTTTAATTAAAATTATAAATTTATATGTAAATTTAATATTAAATAGCTTTTGACCTACTGGACCAATTTGGGTGATTTAACTACCAAAATGATCCTTTCAAAGAGAGGATTCTAGCAAGCCTAAAATCATTAAAAACCAATTACTAGATTATAAGATCAATATTGATTTGTATTATTATAAATATTATATAATAAATACTATATAATATTATATAAATCTAGATCGATTTTAGGATCCTTTGATAGGATTTTGGTAATTTTGGACTTGTTAGAATCTTCTCAAAGAGAGGATCATTTTGGTAGTTAAATCATTTAAAATGGTCTAGTAGATCAAAAGTTATATAGTATTAATTTTTTTATTAATTAATTGATAATCAACTGGAGAATAGGCGAAATGAGGCATCTTCCATCTAAATTTTTTTCTTACTACATTAACGATACATGTCCACTAATTGAAAGTTGTAGAGCTCGTCGAGGCGCATCTAACGGTGGTTAGATCATCCAAATCGGCCCAGTGGATGGCGAGATATCGTTGAAAAACGATTGGCCGACTATATAAAATCTCTATGCAAACAATATTTGTTTACATAGAGATTTTATATAGTCGTCCAATCGTTTTTCGACGATATCTCGCCATTCGCTGGGCCGATTTGGATGATCTAACCACCATTAGATGCGACTCGACGAGCTCTACAACTTTCAATTAGTGGACATGTATCGTTTACTTAGTAAAAAAAGTTTTAGATGGAGCACGCGCACATTTCGCCTATAGTGATTTTCATATGAGATTTCTGTCGCGGATTTTTATATAGTCGGCCAATCGTTTTTCGACGATATCTCGCCGCACACTGGGCCGATTTGGATGATCTAACCACTGTTAGATGCGTCTCGACGAGCTCTACAACTTTCAATTAGTGGACATGTATCATTAACTTAGTAAGAAAAAAAATTTAGATGGAAGACGCCTCATTTCGCCAGTTGACAGGCGGATTATCAATTAATATATAAATTTTTTGCGCAATTTGATTGGCTAATATAACGTGTCAGGTGTGGGTGGGTGGGGTAGCCCCTTAAGAGATGGAAATCACCTGATTTACAGCAGCTCCCTTACAACTAGGAAACCAAGATATTAATCATTATTACGCTATTGTTTATACGCAAATATTAAACCTATTATAACCCAATAAAGAAGAAATGGCAGCAACAATTGAATACCCAGATATTACTAACCTCAATCTACTCAATATAATGGGAGGCAAAATGATGAAAGGAACAAACTGGCTTGAATGGAGTAATGAATTTGAAAAGAAGATCCAATCATTTATACCACTCACTCTATTAACATTTGGATTTTACAAAAGAAACTATAAAACAACAGGATACACTTTAGTCGCAAATGATGCTATAGCAGCCGATAATGATGGAGCATATAATGTATTCTTTATACAGCAATTAATTACAAAAGCAATAACCCAATGCTTCACTAGAAATGCATACCAAAACGCAATGAGACATATTGACAGATATGTATGTTGGTTTCCAAAAGATTTTAGAGACGGAAATAGAGTACCAGCAGAAGATTGGGAATCAGATTGGAATCAAAATAATGCTGCTCCAATAACAGCATTACTAAACCCAAACAACTTTCCAAGATCATTAAATTATACAGTAAGCGCAACAGACAGAGGAGCCAATGCAAAACCCGGACAAGATATATTCGCCGCTGACTATGTCAATAACGCAAACCCAAGAAGATCCAAACAACTATCATTTAGATTATATATGGATAAACTATATATAACAAGCAGAACAGTAAAAGAATTACAAGCAAACTTCAAAACCTTACGATTCTTACCAGATTACAACATTGCAAAAAGAGAAGATGAAAACTTTATAATGATCTATAATCAACCAAAAGACAACACAGGATATACCCAAGAATATAACTATGGTTTACAATTACTCTTACAAGGAATGATACCTCAACCAGGAGAAAGACACCCCGAAGAAAACTATTGGGCCATGATGAATTTATTCATTAATAATATCAACAATGAAGAAACCTTTTGGAATGCATTAAAACATACATATACCTATTATAAAGAAAGCAGCGTAGGTGCAACACTACGAAAACAACAAAAATCTATAGCATACTTCTATAAAAATAAAGAATACAATTCTCTGACAAGAAAACTAAAGGAAAACCCAGAGAATATGTTGTATTCAAATCCATGATGGAAAATGCTTTTCATGCGGAAAGAAAGGCCATTATGTAAAAGACTGCCCAGACAAAGAAAAATTTAAAGGATTCAACCAATTCTACAAGTGAGGAAAGGGAAAAAGATATGGAAAACCTAAGACTAAGGAAGAAGAATCTAAACAAAAATTTACTAAGGCATTTAACCAAAACAACCGACAGACCAAGAAAGGAAAGACCTGACACTACAACCAAGGAATATACTAAAGAAGAAAAAGGAGATGCATTTGCAAGAATGATGGCAGCAAGAGCCAAAAAGTTTGAAAGAGAAAAGAAACAAGCTCTTAAAGAAAACACCAAACCTGAACAAGCAACATTCGGACAAGAAAGATATCCTAGAAGAGATAAATCTAAATTCTGTGAGAATTGCAGGACATATTCTCATAATACTGTGGACTGTTATGCTCATAGAAAAGAATTTGAAGTAGAAGATCCCATGATCCACTACGCTCAAAAACAAAAAGGATGGCAAGGACGTTCTCAACAACCAAGATACACCAATAACAGATATAAAAATAATCCAAGAAAAAACAGACAAATCTATAACGCTAAAGCAATCGATAATAAAGACTTCGATGAATACCAAGGATATCAGGAATATCTCAAAGCCAAACAAGTCTACCTTGCAAGTACAAATGACTACCATAAAAAAGAAGCATCTAACCTTGAAACAATTCCAGAACACAGTGAAGAAGAAGCTCAAGATTTTTAGAAGAGAGCCTGAGTGCTACTCAGGATTCACTCTCTCATAACTACACTGGTTGTAGCACAGAGTATAATCATAACTATTACAAATCTAAGCACAAATATATATGTAATATCGACAAATATAAAGAATCATATCAATATAACAAATCATTAAATAAAGGACCTACTCTTCAAAATTATCTATACTCTGCCAATGAATATTCAAAATTATATTTTTCACCTCATACACGTATCAATAAAAGAAAACCTAAAGGAGCAAAAGGCTTTTACTTTGTAGCATCAGTAAATAACATACCAATGGAATTCAAACTAGATGAAGGAAGCACTAATACAATTATGGGCATAAATCATGCAAAAGCACTAGGAATGCATAACATAATAGAAAAACCAGCAACTGCAGAAGCAGTTGGAAGCAATGTACAAATACTAGGCAAAATGCTAGTAAACTTAAAAATTAATGAATATTTTACACCAAATGTAAAAATGGATGTGTTAAAAACCCAATCAAAATATATTCTCCTCAGTAATAAAACACAATCAGAACTCGGTATCACCAAAGACTTTAAAAACCAAATCATCAAAATAAACAAAAAACCTGTGTTAAATCAAAGAACCTTAAACAGTCAAGCAAACGGTTACGGCAACTCATTCTATAGGACTGGAGGGCGTTATAACCTTTCCGGTTATGAAGGAATCCATGGACTGAATGAGCCCATTTCTCACCGATCTGCCTCTGAGCCTCAATACGGTTATCAGAGCAAAGAAGAGAAAAAGGCGCCCAACGTTAAGAATTTATCACAAAAAGAGGAAAAGGGCAATATTTTGAATAAATGACAGGATGCCACAAAATATTTACCCTACGACCCCATACTAGCCAAATACTTTAATAAAGAATCTTCTCAAAACAAAACTATTCATGTCAAGTTCCATAACAAGCAAAAAGAAGTGAACCAAAATTATAAGTTCACTGAACCAAAACGTGAACCATATAAGCATTTTAGTCAAGCTCATATTAACAATGAAGCGCTATGCATATTTTATGAACAATGCATGAAAAATAAGCAGCACAAAAAGCAAATAGGATTGACCTGTAATGGCACATGGCACGAAATAGTTGAAGCTGTAATTCAAACAGGAAGTAACCTGATTTAAACGTTCTTGCAATATAGAGAACCATATCAAAAAGAAAATGACATAATGACTAAATAGTTAGCATTACATACAGGAAATGCTGATGTGCAAAATGATATTAGAATCATTGAAGGTAACAAGTTAGCACAATTAGAAATAGTTATACACGCATCAATGGGATTATTTATAAGTGATAAACTTATACAGTCAAATGGTAAAATAAATTGGAAAACAGAACGTATTTCAGAAGAAATACAAAGAGCATATAACATGGGATCCAAATATTATGTATTACATATTGGAACATCCAAAGATAGAAATAAGGATGAAGTAAAACAAAACCTCGAGAAAATACTTAGAAGAACAAAGAACACTGATTTAATAATATTATTAGAAAATTCAGCGTCTAGTAAATGTTATGGTGCAACTATCCAAGAATTGGATAAAATACGGAGTAGTGTACGGAAAGAATTCCGATATAAAAAAGATTATCAAAACAATAATACGATGGATAGATTGAAAATATGTTTCGATACTCAACACTATTTTGCAGCAGAAGTTGGAAAAACTCTAGAAGAATATGAAGAAGTACTTCACAAATATGGTAATGAAATTAAGTACTAATCCAGATATGATCTGCAGAATTTCTATATTAGAATTTGGGGCAAACTTCTATGAAATTTACTATATACTGGAATCTGAGAATCGTACAATGAAAACTATTTTTTTTATTAAGTTAATAGCCAAAGTCAAATAATTGAAAGTTGTAGAGCTCACTAAGACGCATCTAATGCGATTATATTATTCAAATTGGCCTGGTGGAGGCTAAGTTATCACTAAAAAACGATTGCCTGACTATATAAAATTTCTATAAAAATTTATATAGTTAGCCAATCGTTTTTTAGTGATATCTCAGTCTCTACTAGGCCAATTTGGATGATATAATACCATTAGATGCTTCTCAGTGAGCTCTACAACTTTCAATTATTTGACTTTGGTTATTAACTTAATAAAAAAAATACTTTTCATTGTACGACGCCCAGATTCAAGCATATAATAAAAATTTATATTGTACTTATCCCCAAAATTTACTATTGTCCCAATATAGTAATACTGCTGATATTATCTGGATCATCAATTAAGTTGTTCCACTTAAATAATGTGACAAAACAACACACATTAAGAGATGGCTGCACGATTAAACCAACAATATTCGGAAGTGGACAAGATGTGCACGCACATATAATGTATGGACAATTACAACAGAAGATATTTGAAACAATAGTAAAGTATGCTAGTAAAACAGTAGTTGAAATACCAAGAAAAACAGAATTTGACTTAAAAGAGCAAGTCAACGAAATAAAAATATTAAGATATTACGCTAACGATATGATAACATCAGATAGAGAACTAGACAAAACACTACAACAAAGGTTAAAAGACCTAGATAAATGTGATCCAATGAAAGGAATGAAATATATGCTTATACCACAAGATATCACCATGAGTGAAGAAATACCAATAACTGGACCAGTAGGATTCACAGAATCAGTAGCCTACTTAACAGAAACAATGGAAAGACTTACATTAGAAAATCAAGAAAAATATCACAATAAAAAATATGATAAAGAAGCTAAGCAAATGCAAACTGAAAAACTTGGACATATGCAATATCGAATTAATCAACTATTTAACAAGATAGCAGATAAAGTAAATAAAACACCTCCAAGAACACCTAAAACACCTACCTTAGGAGGAATGATGAATAACATCAAAAGGAATACAGAAGAAATAAAAGCAGAAATTGAAAATAATCAATTAAAAGAATTTTTGCGAGATATACAAGATCTAGCAAGAGATCTTACAGATATTGAAATGAGATTCGATAATGTAAATAACATGACAGCTGGAGAAGCTAAAAGATTTGTGGATACCATTAAAGGAATTAAAACAGTGCCACAAGACATATATAATGATCCAAGTATAACAGATAAACAACGAGTATATAAGTTTATAAACTATTGGAATGACCAAAATGAAGAAAGTAAAACTTTCTATAAAAATGAAATTGAAGAACAAGAAAGGAAATATCGAGAAAAAGCCAAAGAAGTATTCGATACGTCAACAGAAGAGTTTAAAAAGAAAACAAAACCTAAAAAGATAATAATAACCCAACAATTGTTAGCAATGTCTGAAGCAGACAAAGATGAAAAAATTAGAAGCAAAGCTAATCAAAAATACATGACCTTCCTAATAGAATAGGCACGAAAAGAAAGCCCAGAATCAAAAAAAAGGGGATGGCTAAAGCCATGTACCCACGTGATTTTTTGAAATTTTAGTTAAAATTCGTATCAGAGACTGTTTAGCATTAGGGTCAGGGTTAGAGTTAGGACCAATATAGGTAAAATTACCTTCCCGACATTTTTTATTAATGGTCCAAGGTAGGTTTAGAATGCCATTTTTATGTTCTTGGTTTTTTTTGTTTTTTTGACTTCTTCGAGCTGATCTGTGTAAACAAAATTTCGCGATTCTGTTTGGTTGATTTACTCGAAAATGTCACGTGGGTACATGGCTTTAGACAACCCCTAAAAAAGGAAGTAATAAGTGATCCACAAACAGGAATACCTGAATTAGAAATAGAAACATTAGACGAAGACATTGTAAAACATGTCACAACTAAGTTTAAACCAATACTATCAAAAGATAGTGATGATGAAAGTGAACATGAAGATAACTACTTCCAAAACTTATATAATAAACAAAACACCAAGATAAATGAAAAGCTTTAAAAGAGGCACAAGCACAAAAAGAACAAGAAGAACAAGCTAATACCTCTCAAATAAAACAAAAACCGGATGAAGTGATAGTAATATATCAGCACTAAACTTACCGTGTACATATCAATCGCCATTTGTATATTCAGAACAGTATAGCCCAGACCATATAGATACTACATATAATGACCACTGGGATGATTACAAAAAAATAAAAACTGGAGTTATACCTATACCTATGATAAATCGATATGATCATGAACCCAGACCAAGTCTAATACGAGAAATACCTGATATATTTAAACCAATAGATTACTCAAGCATGAGTGATAAAGGGTTACCTGAAATTCAGCAAGATGTAGAAACGACTGATGTACAACTTGATGAACCTGTTGAAACACAACAAGTAACTCAACCTATAGGATAGGGATCATTTGTACCAAATGTAATAAAATCACTGATACAAATATTAATTGAAAGAAAAAGAGCATCATCATCCGCTTTACGAGAAAGTGTAATCAAAGAACAAGCAATAAATACACCTACAAGTAGTAGAGTACCTGAAGAGTTCTATAGACAAAAAAAGGACTCTTATAATTCTAGACACCCGAATTACCTAAATCACAGATACCAAAACAATATATACAAAAGATAGAATACGGAGATTTACCACACTAACAAAAATTACAACCATTGTCACCAGGGACAAGAGCACGTTTATTTGGAAATGATTTTGACGACAATAAAAATACAACAAATAAAGGAAAGGAGGTAGATAATGTTGGTGAAGTATTCAATATAGAAATACACTCAAAATATCAACCCAAAATAGCGCGAAAAGGAAGAAAATGCACTATTCATGAAGAACTTTCATATTCCTAACGAAATAAGAAAACATATAATACCCAATATTGGTACAGGAAAACCAATATGCACGGACCAACAATATAATCTAAAACCTTATACATGGACACCAGTTAAAGTAACTAAAAAAGGCAATTATCTTATACAAACACCTCTCCACATCGCTCAAAATGGAATAGTGGTACAAAATGGAATAATTAATGATTCAAAGATCTGGATGATCAATTATTCAGATAAAACAATAATAATACCAAAAGGATACCATATCGGCAACATAGAAAAAGTAAAAGAAATATTTGATGTCGATACATCCAAGAAAGACAAAGAATTTCGAGGAGAAATGAAAGTCGATGAAAAAGAAAAGACTGAAAAAGAAAAACTCGAAATCCTTTTAAAAATACTACGACACAATATAGGAATCTATTATTACCTATATTTCAGAAATATATTAATATATTCTGAAGAAAACATGAAAAACTTATAACGTACAACCAAAAGATGTTTGAACAATAACGCTCACACTTAACTGTGACGAAAAGGACATACCCTTCAGAGATAAAGCCAGAATGCCTAGACAATACTCTGAAGATAAAATTGAACAAGCCAATAAACTCTTTGACGATTTAAGAAGACAAGAGTTTATAAGAACATCTAAAGCAGTATGGGTCTCACTATTAGTAATTATACAAAAGAAAGATGGATCATATCGTGTAGCAGTAGACTACACTAAACTAAATAAATATTTAGAAGACGATCTATATGAAATTCCTAATATAATTAGAATGTTACAACAACTAGCTCAACATAAGATATTCTCTACATTAGATTTTACTGTGGCTTACCATCAATTCACATTAAGAGAAGAAGATAAGCCTAAAACAACTGTTTTTTTTCCTGGCAAAGGAAAATTTGAATGAAATGTTCTACCTATGGGATTGAAGACAGCACCTGCATATATGATGAGATATATGTTGAATTATTTAGAGAATTTTCGTTCGTATATGTATATATGGATGATTTAACGATAGCTAGTGATAATGTTGATGAACATATTTGACATATCAAAATGGTATTTGATCGCATAGAAAAAGGGGCATGAGTCTGAAACCAGACAAATACGAATTCATGGTAACGAAAATATTGATTTTAAACCACCTAGTAGAATTCGGAAAAATCCACCCTAATTAAGTTAAAATTAAAGAAGCTGAGAAATTAAAGCCACCTACTGATGTAAATGGAGTAAGGAGATTTACAGAATTTATGAACTATTTTAGGCAATATATTCAGAACTTTGCACAAATAGCTCAACCAATATATAACTTGTTAAAGAAAAATGTTCAATTTGAATGGACCAAAGAATATCAAGACGCGTTTGACTTATTGATAAAAAAGTAACAAACGCCATAACCTTAACCTACCCAAAGAAAGGTAATCAGTTGATTCTAGAAACTGACGCATCAAATGATGGAATTGGCGCAGTTCTAAGCAAGTTAATCCCGATTTAGCTCATTATAAAACTAGAGAAGCACGAGCTAAAAGAGCTGAATATAAACCTACCAAATCCGAAGAAGAGATTATTGAATTTGGATCAAAATCTCTCACACCTACTCCAAGATTATGGGGCTCAACTCAGAAAGAACTGTATGCTATATACTATTATCTTACTAATTGGCAACATTATATTGGAAATAAACCCATAATAGTACGTACTGATAACACGGGAATATCTGACGCAACTGGAAAAATGATACGAAATGATACTATGCAAAAGTGGATAATCAAACTCCAAGACTTTCACTGGACTGTAGAAAGAATTCCAGGAAAAGATAATCATATAGCAGATTGGCTCAGCAGACAAATGAGTGCCAATGAAAATGGAGAACAGATTTTAACGCTAAAAATAGGAATAAAAGATAAAGGAAAAGAAGTACCTAGAAAGGTTAAGATTGGAAATTTGCCTATAAAACCGCCAGAAACTCACACAGCTCAAACACCAATAATCGTAAATAAAGCTTAAATAAAATGAAAACACAAGTACAACCACACTATCGATTAAAGAAAATCTTTGAAGAAAAGGAAGAATGTTTAACCTATCTTAAAGAAAAACTGATCATACCACATGAATTAGTATGTATCGGATGTAGAAGAGATATGAAGAATAGGAATGAACTATTTGAATGCCCAAATAGAAACTGCTGAAAGAAAATATCAATCTATAATGTAACCATGCTCATAAAAAGCAGATTACCATGTAACAAGCTCCTTGAACTAGGATATTTATGGCTTATCAAGATGAGTCATGGATCGATAGTCAAGTTCACAGGACTTGATGAAACAACTGTCACGCGATGGACACGCATATACAGAAAAATGATTACACAAGAGATTAAAGAAATGAATACCAAAATAGGAGGTCCTGATATCATAGTTGAGATAGACAAATCCCTATTCTGGAAGACAAAAGAAAATGAAACCATATGGGTATTCGGAGGTAAAGAAAGAACTTCACAAAAGAAGATATTTGCAACAATCGTAAACGATCGATCGCAGGAGACTTTACTTTACTATATCTGAAAGTATATCCATCCTGGATCTATAATATATTCGGACATGTGGAAAGGATATACTAACATCTAAGAAAGATTAGGAATGCAACACCACGCTGTCAATCATAGACACGGGTTCAGTACGTGGGAATATGATGAAATACAAACGATATTAAAGCCTATCACACCAATAGCATTGAAGCCACATGGCATGTGTTAAAAGATGCGATCCCAGTAAGAAATAGAAAGAAAGAAGATCTACCATTCCATTTATCAGAATTTATCTGGAGAAGACAGATAAAGGAATCTGGAACAGATCTGTGAGAATCGTTGATCGAGTGCATGCGTGATAGCAATATACTTCTTGATGAGGAAATAATAGAAGAAAATGATACTGAAGATTTGTAAGCGAAAATGCAAATCTCAGATAAGAAACTTCTATTTAAGACACTTGATTTTAACTTCAAGGGATATCCAGAACATATCGGATAAATTTAAAGAATCCTCAAAACAAGAAAACAAAGAAGAAAAGAAATAATCTACCTAACCTTATCTACTATTAAGAAATCTTAAAGAAAATGTCTAGCAACAATGGAAACAACAACCAATCCAACAACAATGAATCTAATAGATGGACTCAACAAGGACCTAACTATTGTCGTGACTGTGACAGCCATGTTATAGATCCAGAAATCCATGAATGCAGACCCAGGAGACAACCAGTACCCCGCATTACTAGGGCAAATCCCATTAACCATAGAACTCCAATCGTTTACTTTGGGGCATGTGATAAATGCGGACTCAGAACTGATCTCTGAAGTCATAATTGTACTAAGAAAAAGCCTATTAAAGAAATTACTTGTGGCGTCTGTAACAAGAAAGGACATCTCAACAGGAAATGCCCTTAGAACCAATGTTGGATCTGTAAAGAATTTGGGCATAGAAAAACTGGTGCCCTCAGTACTATGCAAACAATAGGCCAAAAACTATCCTAAGAAGAAGCACTTCTAACCTCCAAGAAGAAGAAACTTCTATAGCAGGACCATCACGAACCTCTGCAGGATCAACATGTAATCTTTGTAATACCAATCATAATGGAAGAACATGTGACTTTGCGTAAGCATTAGCAACATTTGACAAAAGTCAATGTGCATGCAGATATACTAATGAGAATGATGTTTATCATTGCAGCGAATACCATAGAACCCTAGTGGGGCAAGCAAGCCTTTATTTACTAAATAGCTACTATCAAGATATTGAACAAAGGGCTGGACCAAGACATCATAATGAAAAATACTTTGACAAAACTCTTGTATGTGAATCTGTTATAGAAATTATACTGAAAAATTACCTATTACGGATGAAAGAAGTGCTCAATATGCAAAAAGAATTGGGAAAAATCAACTAGTAGAATGCTACCTTTGTAAAAAACAAGGCTGGAAGAAGCATTTTAAATGTGATTCTTTCGAACATTACTTTTGTACATATGAAGAGAAGATAGGGTATAATACCTTTATTTTTATGGATTCCAACCTATAGATATTAGAATGTACAGTATGTCCAAACCACCACTAGAAACATGCACCATAAAAATATACGCATAAATGAATCAATGATCATAAGAATTGTTCAACATTTTAAGGATACACCAGTAACTAGGTAGAACGAAGCATTGATTCTAAGAAGGTTAAGAATAGCTAAAAGGGAAATGACAACAGATGTATACAACCACCAACCAAGAAATACACATTTCGATAATTGGGAAAATATAGAAACAACATATGATGTCAGAATAAATACCCCACTAGAAGCTAATAACCACATGGCAAGAAGGCGAAATGGAAATATCATACTTTGTGAAATTTGCCTCATGCCAAAAGGCCTGACACCCTTTTAGCAGGGCTATGCTGCAAATGTTTCTTAGAACAGAAACAAACCTGCGAACCATATCAAGGTTACAAAGCAGAAAGAAGAATCGAAGAATGAGAAAAAGAAAACATATATAGACCATATCGATTCTATGAGGAATATGGTATTATGCCAATAGGGTGCAATAACTGTATCATTTTACAAGAAAAAATAATAGAAACTGATAGATGGAATAGACAAAAGAAGTTCAACTACCAAATGTAGACATAACAATTCCTTGTGAAGAATGTAAAGAGAGAAGCATAAAAGAAGCTTCACGATTTAAAAAAGGGAAGAAAGCTACTGTTGATAGCGAAGCATCAATAGTGGTGGAAGGAATAGGACCTAGTCAAGTTATTAATCCTTCTATCACTATAGAATTAGCAGAAACACCCCACAATATGACACCAGTTCAACAACGGCCACTAAGTAAACTTTCTAAAATTACTAAAGAAGAAGCCACGGAAGTGATCCTGAATTCTGAAAGATTACAACCATTTGAACTATTACCACCACCTCAAGAAAGTATAGAAGAAATAAATAATGAACCTGAACCAGCAAGAAGTCTTGAGGATAGGTTCAACGAACTAGAACAAGTTTTTAGAAGACTAAGCCTACCCATGGCTGGAACCAACTTAATTAATATACAATCATTAACAAGAAGAATCCAAATGATGGATAACTGCATAGTAGACCTTCAATTGGGAATGGCTGATTTAAAAGAAGAAAATCGTGAGTTAAAAAGAAAAATTAAACAATTAAAAGATGAAGCTATGGAAGATAAAGTAGCAAACTATAATCTCGCTATGTGAAAGAAGAGAACTGCTGATAGGCAACTTGACTATGCATTTTTAAGGGTACCTTTCGACAACCCTCAAATGCTAGAAGCCTTGAGAAATGTGGAGGAAATGGACTTATTTTCACGCCAAAACCATGCTACTAGAAGAGAACTAGTGCGAGAAAAAAGATCATCTGATAGAGATGATGAAACAGGAGATGAACAAGATGTGATTATCGAAGATTGACTATCACGGATAAATTTAAATCTTATTTATTTATTTATTTATTTTATATTTTATACTTTATACTATAACATTGTAAATCAAAATATGTCTATTTATTAAAGAAGTACACAGGGCGTGTCATATCTAGGAAGGACACGACTGTGGTGTGCGATAGTTGGAGCACCCACACTAAGAATAACAATTTCTATAAGTGGCCTAGACAACCATGATTTACAATATATTTATCTTATTACTAATATTTAATTCGGCAAAGTTAATCATATGAATATTCAAAATCACTATCTCCCCTATGAACTAAAAACTTATTTAAACACAGATAAAATCCTCAAAAATCAGCATGAAGTCAAAACGAGTTCATAAATTCCATAAAAGAGCTACACAATCTTGCAACTATTGTAGAGCAAAACACTTACGCTGTACCAAAAATAATACTACTTGTACCAACTGTGAAAAACATAACATACCTTGTAAAAACTTATTGAAATATCGTAAAAGAGGACCGGAGCTTTTTGAACACAATATTAGATGAGTCGATAACCAAGAAACCCACAAAGAAATAATTCATACCCACTAACAAGATCAGGATACCAAAGAAGTGATAACGGGTTAAGAAATAATTGGAATCCACAAAGACCAAGTAACAACCAATTAGAACGAACTCAAATAAGACAAGTAGTCAGAAGGAACCTTGAACAAAGATTTATTTTTGAATATTTACGAAAAACTGAAATAGGATTATTGACAATTGAAGAAAATATTGAAAGACAACACAGAAACCAAGGCAATGTACCTCTAAACGGCCTAGAATTAATTGACCAAAGAGCAATTGTAGCAATACAAACTAACACAGCAACATTTGCAATCTGAAATAGAATCAATAATACTGACGCAGTACAAGAAACAGTTACTTTATTAAATAACCTATATAGAAATAACACAGGACTACAACTCCAAGAAACTATTCGGGAAGTAAGAGCGAAACAACTGGATTATAATATCCATATTTAACTAAAGAAGGCTTTAGTATAACCTCAAGAGGAGGCAGAATTACGTCATTTTTCTAATATAATTGCTTAAATGACCAAAAGAAGCAGGAAAAGAAATTCTAATAAAAGACATAAAAAAAAATTAGTAGCAAAAATCCCAAAACAATTGAAAGGAAATTTTATATCTGAAACTGCTAAATTTAACTATCAGTGGAATTTTATACCAAGACTCAGAAATACTCTTAGAAAATATATCATACCAACTAAAGAAATCCTTACGCAAAGACCTATTGAAGAAATACAACTTGACATTGAAATCACCATTAAAGAATTGATCTCACGTTGTTCACCAACAGGCAACCATAAATTAGGCCAAACACTAGTAGTATTACAACAAGCACTTGAAGTAAACAGTTTAATACCAAATGATACTGCTATATTTGTCCACGAACAACAACAAAGGCAAACTGAATATACTTCCCTACTAACTGCAACATACCAACAATTAGGAGCTATTAAGTAGAAACTTATTAGAGCAATAGAACAGGAACTCATACCTTATTTTATAACACAAATAATTGTACACGGAGCAAACTCCTTACAAGGAATTTTAATTAACGAAGGAGCTAACTTTGTACAAGGACGAGATATAATCAACTCAGAGGACGAAGAATTACATTTCAATAAGCATTTACGGAACAGGACAAATACCAGAAGATAGTACTTTCAACTATACACCAATAATCAATAAAGAAGAACCTACTAAAATAAAAGTAGTACCAAAAACTAAATATAATTCGATATCAACAAAACATTATATTTACAACATCTCAACAGCACAATATATCAAATATTTACATATTTACCAAATGATACAGATATCATTTCAGTACTCAAATTGCAAATAACAGCTCGAAAATCTGTAATACCAGATACTTTACTGAACTTAAAAAAAAGTATGTATGTTTTTATAATAAAATAATAATATTTTGAAAATATAATAAATATGCTTTTATATAAAAAAATATTTTAATAATGTTTTTATAATATATTAATAATATAATAAAAATTTTAAAAATAAAATAAAAATTTAAATCTGTTTCAAAAATATTATAAAATTATTATAAAAACATTATTATTATATTTTAAAAATAGTTTAAAATAAATTTTTTAAAAATGTTTTTAAAGCATTATTTTAATATTATCAAAATTATTATAAAAACATTCTTATTATATTTAAAAATAACTTTAAATAAAGTTTTAAAAATGGTTTTAAAACATTATTTTAATATATTAAAAATATCATAAAAACATTATTATTATATTTTAAAAATAGTTTAAAATAAGCTTTTTAAAAATGTTTTTAAAACATTATTTTAATATTATCAAAATTATTATAAAAACATTATTATTATTATTTAAAAATAACTTAAAATAAACTTTTAAAAATGTTTTTAATACATTATTAAAAATATTGTAAAAATATTATTATTATATTTTAAAAAAAATTTAAATAATTTTTTTAAAATATTTTTAATATATTATTTTAATATTATTAAAAATATTATAAAAACATTATTATTATATTTTAAAAATATTTTAAAATAATTTTTTTAAAAATATTTTTTAAACCAAAATTATTTTTAAAAAATGCTTATATCTCGTAATTTTGCTTATGAAACCATCCTTCGTATTTTAACAAAAAATCTTTTTTGCAAGATTTTGGGGTAAACACATTTGTCTAAATCATTATATTATTAATTTGTTTTATTTATATTATATTTAATATTATAAAATATATTATAATATAATATATTTATATAATATAAATATTTATATTATACTATAAATATAAAATTTATTTAGTTTAATAATGTTTTAAAAATGTTTTTATTAATATTACTAAAACAGTTTTAATATATATTATTTATATTATTATTATTAACTTATAACTAGTAATTATTATGTTTTTTAAAATATAATAAAAACATAATAGATATATAATTATAATATTTTTAATTTTTTTATAGTTTCAGTAAAGTAGATATATATTTGGGAAAACTATATTACGAGTATTCTCAACAGACATACCACCTCACAAAATAACTACATCATTATTTACTACTCAAGCAGAAAAGGCATTACACCCTTACGGCTTACTAAAAGAAGAAATTAAAGAAGAAGCATACTATTTCAGATAAAGATCCATTACAAATAATAGCACACCAAGGAACACCTGGTATCAAGATAAACATATATAAAGATATCAATAACCAACCGTATACTAAAAAATATTATTACGTTATTGCATTATTTGATAATCTACTTGAAGACAAAATATCTATTAAAATAGATATCTGGCACGAGTATATTTACATCAAAGGAAAAGTTCAAACCGTTATAGCATAAATGCCAATTTGTGGAAACTGCAAAGTATATAAGGAAACAGATAATTTTGATATAAATAAAAAAACTAAAAAGCAATATAAGAGCTATAATAAGTGTAGATTACGTCTTAATACCCCAAAAGCAAAAGAACATAGAAGATTATATCTTCAAAAGAAATCCATTGAGAAAAAGATACAGAAACTTGAAAAACTTATAAAGGAAAATCCTGATCACACCACAAAAACATACAAGTGTGCAAATTGTAAAGAATATAAAAAATACTCACAATTTGAATTAGAACAAAGAGGAATATATACCAAGTGCGCAGACTATAGAGATAAAAGAAAACCTTATTTTTAAACTTACTTTAAAAGGAACCGAAAAATAGGTGCATACAAAGAACAATATCTAATACGAAAAACCAAGAAACTCCAAGCGCAGAAATGGAAATCGATGAAAGAACACGGCAATGTTCAAGATGCAGACAATATCGATCTATTTTCGAATTCAAAGGACTTACTGATACCTACTAAGTAACAATATATAATAACTGTATATATTGTAGACAAGCCACTTAATTGAAAGATAGACGATTAGTACAAGTTATTATATTTAGGAATACAAATAATGTTATCGCAAAGAATACATCCCGATAAACCTTATTTAGGAATGATGCAAGGAATCGGAGGAAAAGTAGATGTCTATACGAACATGAAACATTAGAAACAGAAGAAGACGCAGCAATGCGTGAAACACTTGAAGAATCAGGAATAATCCTTGAAGAAGGAAAATTACAGAAGATCTGGAGTGAGACAGTGCCATCACAAATTGAATGGACTGCTCGAAGATGTGATATCCAACAAGCGGTATATAATGTTATACTCTTGATATTTATATATCCATGGGATTGGATACAAGAACCGATAGCAATGGAGCCAGACAAGTCATCTGACTGAACGTGGCATACATTTCAGGAAGTCATATTTATGAACCTGATACCTATGCTACAAAAGAACCAAGAATTCATATTTCAAGAAATTGAAAAATATTTCAATTACTGCGAAATTGAATCACTTGATGAGCAAGAAGAAAATGATATATCCCCTATGACAGAAATATCATTTAACAATTTCAAAAAGAAGACAGAAAAATTAACAACTAAAGACGTAATCGCTATTGAGAAATATAAGAAAAGTGTAATCTTCGAAATCAACAGATTATGCGGAAGACTTACCAAAATTAATAAGTATCTTAATAATTATTACGGAAGAAAATACTTACAAATATTTGATTTTCAAAATAGAAATAAGGTAGCAGAAAAGTAAACTACCTTCCAATGTTAGAAGAAATAAAACAAAACGCACCAACCGAATATATAAAGATCCAGAAAAATGTATACAGATTTACTGTACATAAAACCGGAGAGAAGAAGAACATCTTATGCCAATTGAAAATCCGAACAATTAAAAACTATCTTAACAAAGATCAATTATATGTCGCTACGATAGATCAACTAGCACTATCTTACCTGAATTATCAGTTAATCTGATAATCACTGGCAAAATCATCTGGCCACGTAGATCAATACCTCAACCGACCCGCCTTATGCCAAACTGGACATGGGTCTGACCCGTCTCATGTCAAACCTGACCGGTCTGACCCAACCCAACCCAACCCAGGTTGAACCCAGGTTATTAATGGGTGACACAACGATTTTGGCAATACCGCAGTGGTTTTGTATGCCCATCCCTATTTTAGCCACAAGTTGAAGGTCTTTAATATAATTAACAATATTTGTATTTGTGCTTGTTCACGTATCTACTTATTTGCGCTAGTAATAAAAGCTCCTGGAGAGAAAATAGCCAATCGGAGAGTGCAAATTTTGACTATTCTGAACAAAGAATTTGAACATGCATAAAAGAAGAAAAAAGTGAAAATACGCAAAAACTAATGTTCTAATCGCTCTTGGTGCACTATTTAAAAATGACGAGAATGAAATTTACTTATATTAAATATTACTATAACCCTATAGCCTCTAACGTTAAGGCCCTAACCCTAAATTTTTATCTCACGCACTTAGTTTATTTACAAAATCAGAATTCCTTTTTGGTTTGTGTTATCTGTGCAAATAAGTAAAATGCTGTGCACCCTTGTGATGCTATTTGAGGGTCACATGATTAGCACCAAGCTGAGAATGTGTTATATCTCTTATATCTTATGCATTTCCCATACCTATGATCTTCTTTTGGAGGGTGCTTTGAACGCATTATTAGAATACTCATAAACTGATGAGGGAGTGAATTATTTTCACAAATATGAAACTCTTTTAATTCTATAACAGTGCAATTGTAGGACTGTGGAACCGATGGAAATTGATAATTTTCAGATTTTGGTATCAGGATCATTCACACATTGAACTATAAATTGCATTAATTGTATTTTTGATATCTATTGTAAAAAACTGCTTCAAAATGATATCCTAAGCTAGATCTGGCTTTAACGTTCCCTTAATTTTAGAGTGGGTTAAACGGAGTTAATTAAATGTTCTGCATAAATTGCATTTTTGATATTTATATGAAAATCCACATAACTGCATCAAAAAATCCCATTAGTAATTTTAGCAATTCTAATACTTTTTGCGTAACTATAGTTAATTAATCAATTCTTGAATTTTATTATCTACTNAGAATTTGAACATGCATAAAAGAAGAAAAAAGTGAAAATACGCAAAAACTAATGTTCTAATACTTTTTGCGTAACTATAGTTAATTAATCAATTCTTGAATTTTATTATCTACTCAAAAATACTTAAATATGACTCATCAATTTAAAAATGATGTATTTCTAGGACACTCTTTTTTTACAATTAAATGCAATTATTCATAGAAAACATGAAGTCATAGCCTTAAGTAGGCTTTGTAAGAAAAATCAATGAAATTTGTAAACTTCTTATTCTATATTAATAGAGCAAGGACAAACTTATTGTTGATATAGAAAATTGAACAAATAAAGTGAAACATTAAGTGATCAAGAAGTCAAGCAACTTTGCCACAAGTCTTGATTTTTGATATTAAGGAATTACTGTTTTTTCTTCTAGTATTAATAAGTTTTTATGAAAAATAAAAATTGGGAAACCCACAAATATCTTTGTAATTTTTGATATCGAATTTGAAAAATAATAGAAAAATTGATTTCAAAGCTTATTTTGATTAATTATAATAAATAAGCACTATTACGTTCACTAACTAATCATATCAAAGATGATGCTTGAGAAAATTTCTATGGTATCATAAATTGCATATTCGAATTTTCAACAAAAGTTTTATGTAAATATAACTATGGATGAACATTATTATGTTCACTTACTAATCACATCGAGGTTGAACACCCATAATTGAATTGTTCTTACGTATCTCATTCAATATGATTAATTTATGATCATATTTTACCCAAGTATTAGAATAAATTCAAATATTATTGCAATTGATGCTTGGACAATGCACCATTGAACCAACAAGCTTAGGTCTGACCCAACCTGATTTTTTCTGACCCGGGTCTGACCTGACCCAGGTTTTTTCTGACCCGGTCTGACTCGACTCAGGTTTGATCTGATCCAACTGACCCGGGTTGGGTCCAGTGTTTAAAATAGAAATTTTAATTTACCGGTACATGCACCTGTTATATGAAAAAATACCGGTTCAAAAAAAAAAACCTGCATTATTAGAAAATGATCATCAGATCATTGAAGCACATAGATGCATGCACTGGTTACTTCAAAAAATTTCGGATCATGCACCGGTTGTTGCACCGGCCCAATTTTAAAATACCGGTATATGCAATATAAAAAATGGTAGATCCAGATTTTTATCATGCTATTTTATACACTGGTTGGGTCTGACCCGACCCAGCTAAGACCCCTAGTATGTATGCCTCATATTGCTCTCAAGGTAAGATTGAAGATAGTAGTATATAAGTATATAGTACAGGAAAAAAAAAGATGAATGCGTATATTCGTATAGAGGTATAAAAAGTATATGAGTATATATCATGTGTATATAACATGTATATATAGATCGAAGCAAGTGTGTACACTCAAACACTGCTTTGAAGTAATGGTATAGTATACGAAACAGAAAAAAAAAAGGAAAGAGAAAATCCAAATGCACATATTTGGTAGAGGTATTAACAAGACAGATTAATGTATATATTTGTGTAAAACAGACATAAATATTCCATTCCACTTTAACGATAGTTGCAGTTAAGGGAATTTGGGTATCTACAGTAAGCAAGTATGTACACTCCATACTGCTCTTGAATTGAAATTGAAAGTAGTGGTATATGGGCATAGTCAGAGCATTTTAAGGAGAAAAGCGAACATGCATGTTTGTGTGGAGTATAATTAAAGCAGATAACCGCATATAGTATATGCATCCGCTTATAAGTATATGGAGAAGCGAAAGGGAAAGGAGAATGAATGCATAGGCTTGTGTCACTTCACACGCCTTTAAGTCAGAATTACACATAGACTACATGGACAAGTACGTTCATGTAGGTGTGTAGGTCAAGGCAGGTGTGTACACCCATACTGCTCACGCATTAAACTAGACTTGAAATATCCAGAAGAGCTAAGGAGGTTTGCAGAATATCATGTGAGGCGATGTTATGGAGTAGGTATATTATGTTTAGGTTAGTTGTGTATACACAGGCAGGTATAGTAAAGCAGTCCTGGGCCGCGTAAAAAAAAGGAAAAGAAAGTAGAGAGAGTAGTGATACAGGTATGGGATGTTTCATATGCCCAAGACGATACGATCCTCGTCAACAATTCCATACTGTATTACATCATTTGTACAGAAGAACATGACTGTAGATATAAGGTTGGTCACGACTGTTGTGTGTAAGGAAGGGGAACACAATGAGACAAGTTGAGCAATAATAATGATCCGCTTGTAAACGAAGTTACTAGGCGGATATTTATTGCGAGTCACCTGATTTTTCAGGTGATCACAGATCATGGATGGAATAATATTTGAGTAACCTGATGATCTGCATTGATCTCTTTGTTCTTTGATTTTTTTGCTCGACATTGTGTCCAGCTACCTTCCCAATATGCCCAAAATGGGCAATACAGGGTCACTAGAAAAGAAAGTAACAAAGAAAGAGATCAAAGCATTATGCTCAAAAAGATCTGCTCACGTAACGTCCTATAGCTTGTTCTGCGACCTCCATCCCATACTGTATTACGTCTAGAGTTTAGGGCACAGGGGCATGGGGCATGCCCTTATGGGCATGCCCAAAGTCAAAAGGCATGCCCTTATTTAGCCCTAACCTAACCCTAACCCTAACCCTAACCCTAATCCTACTACTAATTATTAAAAAACTTATAAACTATAATATATAGTATATATTTATTTTATTCTTATAATTATCAAATCTAATTATACAACTAAAGAGACTACCATAAAATCCGGCGCGTGTACCCCCCATGCAGTGTATCCCTTGCCATTTTGATACGCCAGTTTGTGACTTATACCCGGGTACATGAGTCTTATACATGCTATATGTATTATCTTAGGTAAGATATAGTAGAACATATTGTCTATACGGTGTACCCCATATAGAGGTACCCTGGGTACTAAATCAAGTAATGAAAATACCCGGGGTACACGCGTCTGGATTTTACGGTACTTTCTTGGATAACTAATATTTCCACCAAACCAGATACAATGAACGCATGTACAAAATTGCTTGAATATTTTTTTTTCATTAATATGTAGAGACGGGCAAATGTTAATTACATAATAAATAATAAATAAAGAAATCTGAATCAACGGCCCAGATTAAATTTAAAAATTGTAATAAGCATCTCATAAACATAACATGTACGCTACTCTGATCATGTGGTGCCACCAAACCCTTTGCATTATGTTCGCAAAGGATTATAACCCACATATTTTTTTATTACTTATTAGTTTCTTTATCATTATATATATTGCTATTACCCAACTGTAGATATAGTACCGTCATTACACATAAGATCGTTATGCATAAGATCGTTATGCATAAGATCGTTATGCATAGAATCGTTATGCATAAGATTGTTATGCATAAAATCGTTATGCATAAGTTCGTCCTGTTAGTATTAAAAACCCTTCACAGTATCGGTATCAATTTTTTGATCAGGTTTGTTCAAAGAGGGGTCCAATAAATAGTTTCAGAGTTACATAGTATAGAGGTCTAGAAATAGATAGTTAGATATTAGTAGCTGAAATATATATAAAGCATGTAAAAAGAACTTTTTAGAGGCAGATTTGAACTTATCTTCCAATAAAAGTCAATATTCTCTCAGCAATTCGATTACAACATACCTAAAATTATAAAAAAAAAATTAACAAATTCAATCATAAATAAAATTAATTACAAACCATGCAGCCGCCTCCAGGTTTTACTCAACCACTTCCTACTCAAGGCCATCGATGGGTGGGTTTTTATCGTTCCGTAGAAAAAAAGACGGGTAATAGGTATACTGCGAAGTGCAAGTATTGCTTACTTGAGCAAGAGGGCAAGCCTGATAGGCTTCACCAACACGTTCTCAGATGTAGTAGCTGGCCGGCTACTGAAAAAGCTAGCTATATTAAAAAAGTTAATGAAGAAATGACCCCCACCCGCAAGAGAAATAAGCCTAGCCAGGAAGACTCAATTGAAACTATGTTTGAAACTACATCTGAGACTACGTCTGAATTAGCCGGGCCATCTGCGAAACAGGAAAATATTTTAAATTGGTGTAAACCTATATCTTCCGCGCAATCTGAAAAACTCCATTCAAAACTACTAAATGCCATTATATATGGTAATCTCTCTTTCAACCTCGTTAATAATCCATATTTCCAAGACTTTCTTCAAGAATTGGCTCCTAGTTATCAACCTCCTTCCCTTGATATGTTACGAGGACGTATTTTGACAAAAACGTTCTCTAACCATCTTCAAAAAAAGTTAACCATTATGTCAACTTTTACTGATGCTACTATATGTCTAGATGGCTGGACAGACATATCTGGGAACTCTATCTATGGATTTATGATTCTTAAGGAACGTGAGGAACATGTCACTGATATTGTCGACTTATCTGCAAATCGCCATAAAGCAACCTTTATTATGAACAAAATACAAGAAGTTTTTATTAGTAATGGATTTAAAATGTCATCTGCAATTGCATGCGTTACTAATAATCCTCCTGTAATGGGGTCAATAAAAAATCTTCTAAATGTAAGTAAAAAATATTAATAAAATATTACTAAAATTTGCCATGTTGAATGGCAAGATTCAAATACAACTCAAACCGCCATTTGAATGGCAGTTTGAGTGGCATTTGAATCTTGCCGTTCAACATGGCAAAATTTTTAAATTCCGCCAGTGCTTTTAATACTTTTTTTTTTTCTTAGGATAAATATCAAAGTATTATACCCATTAGATGTTGCTTACACGCATTTAATCTTATGTAAAGAACATTGCCGGCTTTACTGGTATTGTTCTTACTTGTAATAAGAATCGAAAACTTGTAAATTTCTTTACTGCTTCGCATATATGGCAACGGGCTTTGCGAACTTGGCAAAAAGAAAATAGTGTTTCCCATTTTTTGAGTACATTTTGTGAAATGATGTGGTACTCTATTGCTAAGGTCTGCTTGGGCGTATCCACCTTTGAAAGAGGCTTTCTATACTGTCTTAGGTTAAGCGAATCTGATAAAACAAATTATCCAGAAATTAGAGAAAATATTAAAAATATTATTAATGACAGGTATTATTTTGCCAGCAATGATACACTGATTCAAGTTATTAAACCAGTCGTTGATGCGATTGGTAGGCTTGAATCAAGAGATGCCACTTTGGCCGACGTTTTTAAAGAATTAATATACGTCCATCGTGAAGTATCCAGACTTGAAGTTCCTATTCCCGGTTTCAAAGCCCATGCATTGGCTGTTATCAGCAAAAGAGCAAGAGAATTTTCTGATGATATTTATTTTGTTGCTCTATTTCTCTCCCCAACTTACAAAAAAATGACCATGTCAAGGTATATGAATGGAGAACGTCTTGTGCGTGGATGTTTGGAGTTAGCCAGGGTCTGGAACTTTAAAAAACCGGATACTAGTCTGCTTCTTAAAGAGTTGAATAGCTACAAAGATGGCGCTCCTCCTTTCAACTATATTAGTACTAACCTTCAACAGTCACCTAGATCTTTTTGGGCAAATTTTACTGGAAATTCACCCCTTCTTCGCCAATTTGCTATGAAAGTTTTTGCTATTGTACCTCATGGAGCGGCTTGTGAACGACTTTTCTCTTCTTTGGGCCTTACCAAAACTAAAACAAGAAATTGCCTTTCTCCCGACACGCTTTCTAAACTTGGGCAGATTAAAAATGAGCTTCAATAAGCCGCCTCCCAAAAAAAGAAAAAAGAAAAAAAAAACTATTTCAATACCTGAGTCTTCTGAAGAAGTATCGACATATTTTTTGACGGGACAGATGAACTAGAACAAGACGAAGGATTCGAAGAAGTAGACGAACAAATTGAAACTGTTAGTATTGAAGATGAAATTTCTGTTATGGATGAATTTTTCGATTTTGAAGCATTCGAAAAGGAGCAGGAAGAAGTTTCTTTTGTTGAAGAAACTTCTAATTCTTCAACTAATATTGAAAGCGAAGAATGGTCGATTGAAGAGGTTTTACAAAATCAATAGTTTCTAGTATATAAATTATAAATAAAATTTATCAGTATATACCTACTATGTCGAGTATATAACATTAAAAACTGTATTAAAATAATTTAAAAAAATTATTGTACATATAATGTAGAAATAACGCACATTAAAAATAAATTATTTAAATCATTAATCTCAATAGAGCAAAGGATCTAAAATTCTCAATCTCTTTGCATACTGTAGAAACAATATGCAAGAGTAATATATACTTAACAACTAATTTATGCGTAGTACTTGAATTTAACGATTGAGGTGCCTACAGTTAAGGGTTACTATAAGCCCATATAAAATTTGCTTTCCGGATTACAAACCGGATTATGAGATTATTACCGGAATACCAAATCGAGTTGCCTAAATAATTTGGCTGACCCAGATTTTTTATTAAACAAATCGAATTTCATCTGCTAAGTTCGAAATATCATCTTTTGCTTGCTCCAAATTTGGCGCAATATAGATAACTCTTATTAATAGGTTTTTTTCATTATGCGATTTGGCACATAAATTATAAACAAAAAGGCCATAATAAGAAGTTATCAATATTGCGCCAAAATTTGAGTAAATGAAAATAACATTTCAAATAACCATTCTTACTGACAAAGATCGATTTGTTTAGTTAAAAAAATCCTGTTTTAAATATAAAATGATTTTTAACTAAAGAAAAGTCACATGAAAAAAATAGAACCGTATTATAAACATTTATGGGTCAACCGGGGTAAGCATAATTATTCCGGATAACCATAGTAAATATCGGTTCCCAGGTTGGCGAGTGAGTGTATGATTTTCCAGCGAAGCAAACCTGCAAAAGGAAGAAAAAAGGTACAAGTTCAAGTATAGAGTACTATAGTACTAAAGTTTCTACTGCGGAATCATGTGATTCAAGATATATGATTGGTTTATTAACAGTCGATCGCACATGAGCATAAAGGGGCATGCCCATAGGCATAGGGGGCATGCCTCAGCTCAAGGCATGCCCACATGGGCATGCCTAATTTTTACTCCCATGCCCCAAACCCTAATTACGTCGTTTGTACAGAAGGACGTGACTGTAGGTATAAGGCTGGTCACGACTATTATGTGCAAGGAAAGAGTACACGATGAGACAAAATGAGCAATAATAATTATTATTGCAATGTCGATTATAATCCTTTTTGCAATTCCGGTCATTTTGTTAGAAGGCCACGCAAAGTTGATAGACTTTTCTATTTTTCATAAATATTTGGTCGAAATTTTTGCTGTCCAAATTACTTGATAATACCAGGAATGTAGTCATGCAAATTGACGGGGTGTATGGTTACCTACCATCTAGAATGTCATTCGCAAAATCTTACATTTGGTTGAAAAAGCTATTATTTCACATGTCAATGTGCTGTGTTGATGTAACTGTTTGTGTATGAGCATACTGGTATTTTTTATAATCAATTTTTCTATTTTTAGTTAGTATTGTTATTTTATCGTTATTTATTTCTTATTTTGGCATAGTTGGGTAATTTGAATCTTCAATTGGTGATCAAAGCCCCAAATGGTCAAACTGGTAATCAAATATTCAGACAGCTGATCAATTACTCGTTTGGAGATTTGATCACCCATTTAGATAGTGATTAAAGCTCCCATACGAATTAAAAATATATAAGGGTTTGGTTTTGCTTATAGAGAAAGAACAAGTAGGGTTGTAGATAGTATTTCTATAATAATCCAATGTATTGGTTCATATTAATAATGAGGACCCTTATACTCGTAATTATAAGTTAGTTATCGTTTTAAACCATTTAACCTTCATCACAATTTGTTCACGATCGAACTAAACTGGCCCAATTTCATCAAGCTCTCTCCAACCGATCATAACACCAGATTTGGTATTTGTATTATTCTGAGAACGCAGTAATATGTATCATATAGTGGAACGAAATCAGATAAAATATTCTCTATCGCTATCAAACTGCCTTAAGATTCAAATTGTATTTATTGTGATCTATTTCAATTTTGAGTTTTTACTTAATATTCTATTCAGTAGCATCTCACCAAAAATTACTTTACAGACAACTAAGTTCGCAAAGAATTTAATTACAGATAAGATTATTTTACAATCGATTTATTCACAAACAAGTTAGTTTTATTTCAATGACATTATATTTCACAGACAGATTAATTCTAGTTATTGACGTTAGAATTAAGTTTAAATTTACTGTAAATTCTTGAAATAGCGGGCATGGATGTTGTTTCAATGAAAAAAGTAAAATTAGAGAATTATAGGTATTACACAATAAATGTAATCACAGAATTAATATAAATAGAAAGAGCAAAAGTAAGTCTTTTGACTGTAATGAATAAAGAGAAGAGAAGCATATAGTAAAGATATTTTACGCCTGAAAGTTGATTGATAACTAGTTGAGCAAGATAACATTTACATTATGTTCCTGGTTTTAGCGTGACTGCGTAGTGCAGCTAACCTAATTACTAAGAATATCTAAATAAGGTAATAGGAGCAACATGTACAGTCTGACCTTTTTATAGTCACACCCTATATAGTCACACGCACTCAATATTGTGCGATGGACTTAAAACATAGTTTAAAACCTCATTATAGTCACAAATCACCTATAATCACTATCACAAAAAAAATTTTATCTTTTATCAATTTTATTAATAAAAAACCCTCGGTATAATCACAAATTTTGATAAATATAGATTATAACATCTGATTGACCAATATTTATATTCATGTTTATTTAAAATATTCTATTAAAAATTCTTAAATATTTGGGATCTTTGCTAGGAAAATCACCCTTCGAGATTTTCCGATCAGGCAAATTCGGACCAACTTAGTCCAGAATATCAGTTTTTATTTATATATAAATCAGCCATTATTTTATTTTATTTTTTTTTTGATGTTAATGGTGAGACCTTGCTCTTATCTTTATTAAATTTAATGAAAACTTTTTACAATTGGAAAAAATATCATAATTTAAATCTAATGCTAAGAAAAAGAACTCAGACATATAGCTAGATAAACAAAAGTAGACCTAGTACTTATCTGTGGCCTAAACCAACCAGAGTGGCCAAGGCTCACCTAAATTTGGGGATTAGTTAATATACTTGAAGGGTGTATAAGATATTTAATCCAGTGAGAGTGCTAATATTCTACTTTCTGAATAGAGGTATTTATAATAGAGTTATTATTATTAGTTTGAGTTAAATGTGTAGTAATTACAGAAGATCCAGAAGATATAGGCTGGTTTTGTGAAGTTGCTTGTTGGTATTGTGATCTTGAAGTACAGTATAGAATCCAAATTTTTGTATAGATTTGTTGGTTAAGATGAAGTAAAAATTTAATTGTAAGAGAGCTATCAAGTTTTGAAGATAGAGTAATTTCTTGTATTATATTTATTAGTTCTAGTGGAATAAGACCTGATAGAGTTGAATATAGTGAAGGCTTATATAAAAATGGTGGATTTGAAAACTATCAAGTTTTAAGATTTGGGAGTGAAGATTTTTAGTCTAAGTTGGGGAAATATCTAGTTTGTTAGGACTAAATATTTGGTTTAAAGAAATGTTTATAAGGTCCAGTAATAGATTGGTATCTGGACAGCGGGCCCAGTGCAAAGCACTACTTGCCTGTTGGCATATATAACAAATGTTAGAGTATGATGGATATCTTTTATAAAGGATATGTGGAGAGGGAAGCTCATCTAGTAATAATTTGACTCTAAAAGATTTTAGAGTAGAAGATTGAAAGCTGTGTAAAAAATTGGTAATTTTTTGGTTATTATTAATATATAATCATGAAGCATTCCAGTTAATAAGTTGTGAGATTGAGTTCTATTGTTAAAAGCGGTTTTGTGATGTCCATCATGCAATTATATGTGCTCTGCAAATTGTTTTGATACTGCAACATATGGGAAGTTCCATTGGGTAGTTATCTGAGGTTGGTGTAAACTAGGATTGTATATATTGTTTGGATTAAAAATAAGATAAGGTGCTATATGATGATTACGTGCTAGTTGGTCAGCTTTGCTGTTAAAATTATTATCTTCATGTGCTCTAACTTTGTAAGGTGATCATACCTAATTCCGTGAATCGTCCCTAATTCCGTGAATAACATATTCTAACCTTTTATAGCCTTATTGTTAGTTAAATATTTGTAACATACATATTAAAGTTTGTTACACGCTATATATATATATTCATAAGACTATTAACGAACAAATTTTTCTTACAAATCGATTTTACCTTTATTTTCAAATTATTGTTTCGCAATATTTAAAAAACTAAACTTTTATTACATTAAAATTTTGACAAAACTGATAAAAAAATATAAAATAGAATTTTATAGCTTTTTATTTTTTTTTATTTTAAGTAGTAATGGAACTCGCAAAAGATATTAAGCCTGAAAAACATGCGTTTTTTATTTGAGATTCTTTATAAAACCTTTATCGAAAATTTTCTTCAATTTACCATACAATTTTATATTAAATTAAAGTTTACTCAGATCAGCCAGTCAACGCGATCGTGTACAAATTTAAATCCCTTAAAAATTTTTTCTTGTTTTTATTGTTTTTTGTGTTTTTTGTTGTGTTTACAACACAAGTTTTATTTTGCTTGTACCTGCACGAATATAATATGAATCAAGTAATATCGACAAAAAAATTAACAAAAAAGGATACAAACTCCCGTCAAACTTCTATCCAAGTGGCCTTAAATTTTCTTGAAACACAAAAAAAACTAGTTCAGCTCCACCCTTAAGTATTCATCAAGTTGCTTTGAAATTTGGGGTTGCCAGCCAAACACTATGTGATGCTATAGCTAAAGGTGCACCAAAACGCCCAGGTTCTCCTACATTACTTATAGCTAAAGAAGAAAATGAGTTAGTAGGGTATTGTTTAAATATGCAAAGTCTAGGGTTTGGACTAAAGAGGCCGTTAATACAATGGTTGTTCAAATGCTTGCTACAAAAAATAAAAAAAATTTAACTAAAAATGGGCCTAGTAACAAATAGTGGAAACGATTTATGCGTGATCATCCACAAATTTCATTTCGTGTACCTCAAGAGCTTACTAAAGCACGAGCCGCTAAAGCCAATCCGATTGTTATTCAAAATCATTTTGCAACACTTGAAAAACTTATTAATGAAAACTGTCTTACACCTGACAGAATTTGGAACATGGATGAAAGCGGGTTTAATATCTCTGCACGGTTAGCAAAAGTAATAGCTCAAAAAGGCATTCAGCAAGTTCACAAAACTGCAGCTGGAAACTCAAAAGAGCATATATCCGTTTGCCCTACTATTTCAGCAGCTGGAACGTATATTCCCCCATTACTTATTTACAAAGGTGTTAGAGTAATTGAAGGTTTATTAACAGGCGTATCAGTTCCACCGGGTACCGTCGCTGCATTTACTGAAACCGGATATATGCACGAAGATATTTTTAGAATGTATATAGAGCACCTTAGTAATTCGATTCTCCCTACTCGCCCTGTCTTGCTTATGCTCGATGGAGCTACTAGCCATATAGATTTAACTAGTATTAAATATTGTCAAGAAAACAATATTCTTCTTTATGTATTGCCATCAAATACTACTCATATACTTCAACCATCTGAGATTCCTTTTAAAAAACTTAAATCTGAATACGATAAAGCATCAGATCGTTATCGTATTAATAATAATCTTGGAGTAGTTACAAAATATTTATTCGCCCAAGTTTTTGGTGAAGCATTTCATGAAACGTATACACCAAACGCAATTAGACATGCATTCGCTGCAACTGGCATTTGGCCCTTGAATCCTGATGTAATTAACCCTGAACGTTTAACGCCTTCATTAGCAACGTTTCAACCAGTTAGTTCTTCTCCAAAACCAACTCATGAACGAAATACAAGAATTAATAGACTTACACAGCTTGAAAATGAAAATGAAGAATTGCGCGAATATATTCAACGATTAGAGCATCCTGGGACAACTTCTTTGGCTTCGATTATGAAGTATCCACAACCACAGCAACAACCTGTTGAGAAAAAACCCCAAGCCCGACCCAAGACATTCAAATTTGGAACTCTTGTAACTGCTGAATCAATTATTAAAGAACTAGAAGAAAAAGAAAACTTGAAACGAAGAAAGATTGAAGATGCAAAAGTAAGAAAAGAACAGCGGATTCTTAATAAGGCGAAAAAACAGAGTAAAAAATAATGCAAAAGTAAATATATTGTTGAAGGACAATATATTTTTCAAATACCTTTTAATATCTTGTTTTTAAATAGCACTTCGACCTGTAAAAATAAATAAATAAAATCGATTTTTTTATAAAATTAAAAAATCGCATTATTAAATACGATTAAACTCTATATAATAAACTGGATTTTTTTTAAAATAAATCGACTATCATATATTTAAATATTTGTTTATCATAAGGAATTTTTCGTAATCTAAAATTTTTGTGAAATGTAAATAAACCTTTTTTAGTTGGATTATTTATTTAATTCTAATAAAAAAAAAATTTTTTTTTATAAAATTTTTGACCGATATTCAAATGATTAGATATATTTAGAATATCGGTCAAATTTTATAAAAATTTTAAAATATGTGTAACTTAATACCACGAACCTGTTTTACTAATGAACTTTAATCGATTTATCAAATAAAAAATCAAGTTCATTATGTATTCACCGAATTAGGCCCGTGGCTTTAAAATTCTTATAAATAATACGGGTTGTAACTTTATTGTTTAAAAAATTTTTTAGTATATAATGTATAAAAAAATTTTACATAAATTGATTGTTTATTTTTTATATTAAATGTTACAAATAAATACAATCTTTTGACGAACTTTTATATGTGACAAAAAAAAATTCACGGAATTAGGTATGATCACCTTACAAGGTGATATTAAGATATATGATTTAATTAGATTAAGTAGTGTATTCCAAATTGACCAGTAGGGGATATTTAAGAAGCTTGGAAATGGTATGGTATTGGTTAGGTTTTGGAATTTAGATATAACTAATTGTGAGTCTGTATAGATTTGGATAGTACAGTTTCTGGGAGCTGTACTAATTGCAGCTAAAATTGCAAGTAATTCTGCTTTAAATGAACATGGCCAATATTTGGTTTGTGCTTGAAAGGTGTGTATGATATTTAGATTATCTAATTGTATCCAGCCAATTCACATAGAGCACTAAGAGTTGCCTAGATTAATAACAGAGCCATCTGTATAAAAAGTTAGTTCTTAATAATTACTATTATAATTTGTAAAAGCCTGTAAAGTATTGTAAGCTTGACTTGGTTCAAATATAGAAGGAAGTTGTGTAGTAGAAATATTAAGATTTGGTAATAGTGGTATTTGAATTGGGTTTCTAAGTGCAATTGAGTATATAAGATCTAGAAAATTAGCATTTAAGTTAATTGTTTTGTCAGAATTTAGTCTGCCAAAGAATTTTGTAGCATGACTAGCAGGTATTAGAATAGTGCATTTGTTTTTGATTATTTTAGTATTAAGAGGACAGTTACTACATGATGATATAGTAATTTGAGGAGTTGGATATAGGTTTGTAAATTGTGTTTGAAAAGAACATTGCCAGTGTGTTATTAGTGTAAAGTCTGATGTAGTTGGTTGGCAATGAGCTTTACCTATAATGACTTGATCATTTAACAGTGTAATAAGCCAAGGTTTGGCATGTTTTGAAAAGTGTCCAGTAGTATAGCTATAGTAGTTTGTAGGAGGTAAGTTTATATGTGAGTAGATAGTATGTTCATAAGAGTGGCTAGTAACTTTATCTTCTAGAAAGGTAAACCATTGAGGGGTTCTACCTTTAGGAATTTTATGTAGTCTTGGTGAAATGTGCTTCTATTCTAACAGACATGAGTTGTCATATGTTGTGAGTTGGTCAAGGAAAAGTAGATGATGATGCTGAATTTGTTTTTTAAAAGTTGTATATTTAGGATGTGAAGCCAGAATAGATTTCAAAGAAGTTGAACCTTCTTGGATTACAAAAGGAATATTGTAATAAGAATTAGTACTTATTGACCAGTTTAGATGTTTGAAGAGCTGGATTATTTTAAAAGTTGTAGTTAATTTGTTAGGACCATCAATTGTAGGATTAAAGTGTAAAAAAATACTAGTAGGTGACCAAAGGTTATTTTGAAGTTGTTGAACTCTAATAAGAGTAGTAGTACTTAATAGGTTGTTATTGTTTAATCTCTTAATAAAATTAGATATATGATGTTGGAGTTGAATGTCCCAGATGTTTTTAATATTGTAAATTTGAGGGTGGAGTAAAGTACTAGGAGGGATTGTGCAGTTGAGTTTGGCTTTATGCTTGATTAATCCTATGTGCTATGTTAAAATTTTGTTATATGTTGGCTGACTTAGTACAATATTCTGTAACCGGTATTCTATTGTAGGAATAATGACAGTATTGATAATATAACATGCTTGGGTATCTGTAATTTGTTTTGTACAAGCAATTTGTATAAGCTGGTTTGATTCAGCAATTATAAGTTGAGTTTGTTGTAATTGTTTATTATCTAAAGTAAACCAACATCCTAGAAATTTAAAAAGCTGATTTGGTTGTTGTAAAGGAAGAGAATGATTGTTGTATATAATTAAATTGTAGTTTTGTTGCTTGATATTGGTTGAAAGTATTGATTTGGCTAGATTAACTTGAATATTTGCCATAGAATAAAAAGACTCTGCAATAGTAAGTATTTTGGAAAGCTCTGTTTGGGATAGTGCTATCCATAAGGTATTATCTATATAAGCTAGCACAGAACATTTGGTTTGTAAATTGTCGGTTAAAATATTTTTAAAATTGGTAAACCAAGATATTTCAATTGTATAACCAGGTGAGTTAGAGTATATATAAGAGATAAAGGGGTCATAGTAGATTCGCCAGAGAAGGGGTGTTATTGCTTCTCTTTGGTCAATACCATTTTGAACATTGTAAGACTGTGTAAGCCCCAAATTAGTAATAATATTGTTTTGTCGATCAGTTAAGATGTTAAGAAGAGTATTAACAATATTAGTGGGCAGAAGTAAACGTGTAAGGGCATGTTTTAAAAGAGTAAGATTTACAGAGTCATAAGCTTTACTCATATCTTGTAATAGGAGCCAAATCTCCTTGTAATTACAGTTTGCATCTTCTATAAGATTGTTGAGAATATGGATAGGGATGGATGTACTATTTCCAGGAAGAGCAACATAGTTATATGGTGAAAGAATAGGATGTTGTGAAAAGACTTGATTTAGTCTATGGTAAGGATTTTGGTATAGATTTTACTGGTATGTTCAATAAGGCTTATTGGATGTGTAAGGTTGAGGTTACCATTAAAGAATTATTTTTTGGAATAGGAAAGATTCTTCCTCTTTTCCATTGTTTGGGAATTGAGTTTTGTATAAGATATCGGTTAAAGAAGAATGTAAGGATAGTAATACCAGTTGAGTTGAAATGTTTGATCATTTTATAGCTTATTCCTGTAGGACCACAGGCTTTACTATTAGGGAGTTGAGAGATTGTTTGAATAACCTCTTCTTCTGTTATAGGCAGAGTTAATGGAATATACTATTCAGACTAATATGTAGTAGTGGATGGTATTGTTGGTGCCAGAAATTATTAAATAAGTTTTGGTTAATAGGCCTATATGCGGTCCAGTTATTGAAATGTGACTGGATATGTTGTTTAATTAAAGTTGAATCAGTAATAAGTTGGTTTGAAGCTTAATATTTGTAAAATGGTCAGGAGGTTTGTAGCGATCAAGTATACTATTTATAGCCTGTGTAGGTTTAGTTACAAGAGATTCACATTTTTTTTCAGAGGCTTGGTTAATTTGTTGTCGAAGAAGAAGAGAGTGTTCTAAATGGTATGCATAATATATTTGTTTCCAAATACTTTGTGCATGTAGAAGCTATATTTGAATTTGATCAGAATCAAGCGATGTAAGGAAGTTGAGATTACACTTTGCTTTTGAGTTGATAAATAAAATGTGTGAATTGATATGAGATAAGAAATCAACAGAATTGCTTTTTAAGAGTTTAATAAGATGTTCTAGTTTTTTGAGACCAGTATAAGTGCAGTACAGTGTGGTGTGTATTTGTGATTATAACTTCGTTTACAAGTTTTTTTGTTAGGAATTTTTTGAATTGCAGCCTGTATAATACAATGTTGTATTTTATGCCTGGTTGTATCAATACTTTCTTGTGTGTTAGTTGAGAGGAACTTGTTTTTGGTGAATAGCTGAGATAATAAATCAGAATACTCTGTCCATTGATCTGAGCTCATTGTTTTGTAGTTAAAAATTCTGCGACTAATCCCAGTATGAAGGCGTAGAGGTTTGCTATAGGCATTAGGAAATGTCCAAGAAGTAAATAGAATAAGATGGTCACTAAGAGTACTGGTTTGGCTATTATTTAGATTATAAGAAAGAAGAAATTTTATATTAAATGAGTCAGTCCAGATATAATCTATTCTGCTATTATTAATTCTATTTGGCCAAGTGTAGTGTGTATTGTTATAATGGGCTCCAATATCAAACATGTTTGAGTGATGTAAAAAGTTTATAAGTTTATATTTTGATACTGAACTAGTTGTATTGTCATGTGCATTAAAGTCTCCCAGGATTATAGAGTGTAGATTAGATTGTTGGGCCTGTAAAATCCAGTTGATAACCTGATTTTGAGTTTGATTTCTTTTATTTGAATCAGTAGATAAAAGATAAACTGATATAATACAGAGCTTAATATTGCCTTTGAAAAACAAATCCAAAGCAATAGCTCCTCCTGAGTGAGTATGACAACCGTGTATGTGAGGTTTAAGATGGTTGTGAATCATAATGGCAGTGCCTTCAATTGAACTTTCAGAATTTGCCAAGTAGTAGGTAAATAGATTATTGTTGCAGAAGAAAGTTTTGTTTTGGATGAGATTTTAGTTTTAGTAATACATGCAATTGAGATATTGTAGTTAATACAGCAGTCTTGCCAGATTTGCCTTTTGGAAGCAACATTAAAGCCTCTAACATTGTGTGTAACAATATTTAGGTGCAAGTTTTGCAGAAGGTTTTGGGTATTAGAAAAAGAGCATCTACTTGGAGATGTTGTTGAAATTGGAGTAGAAAGTGGTATTTGAAAATTGTTGTTAGATGATTTAAGTTCTATATTACAGAAGGTTGGTAGCTCCCCTAAAGGTGAGATTATAAAGTGGCCTGGTAGTAAGTTTTCATATGGAAGATAAATATGTGCTTCTGCAAAAAAATAGTCAATTTGAGGATGTAGTTTGACAGAAATTTTGATATATTGGTCTGAATAAAACATGGGATAATATTCTAGTATATATTGCAAAAAAGTGCCTACAGTTTGTGGAGAAGATAGGGCTTGTAGTCTATGATAGTAAAGAAATTTATTGTAATATGTTGTTGGGTTATATATTTCAGGAGAGTTAAGATCAGAATGATTATAGTTTCTGTTATTTAAGGAGTTTGTAGAAATTTTGATTTCTTTATCAATAAAATCTTTTACAAGTAGTGATTCATCATAAGTTTCTGATATTAGGTAGTTGTTAGAGTTGTATTAGTTGATAGTAAAGGGGTATTTAAGGAGTGTTGTACTTCAGAATGAGATGAAGATATGATATCTAAAGTATTATGATTGTCTTCTGTAGAAATGCTCGCTGTTTTAAGCTCAGTTCTCACAGCTGAGCAGGGTACAATAGCCTGCCCTGTACGTTGGGTCTGGCTGTCGTAATCTTGGTCCTCCGCATAAATAGGCTTTCCTGCCCACCTACTTACATCATTCTCTTTCAAAAATGGCCCACTATAAGTGGAGAATATCATTATTTTGAAAGCGGTAGCTGCATTTATGTGTTCTACAAAAGACAATTTTAAGATGAATTATAGGATAAATTTAGGGTAATTTGAAAATTAAGGTAGTAGCATAAATTTGTTTAAAAAAGAATAAATTAGCAAATTGTTTGGAATATTTTGTTTTGTTTATAGAAATAAAAAAAATAAGAAAAAAATAATAAATAGAAAAAATAACACTTGATAATATTTCACTGCAACCTAAGGGTCTTAGAATATATTAGTATATTTTGCCTAATATATCTGTATGAACTCGCCTTAGGTGTAATTCGAATTTCAAGACTGTTGATTAGACAATTATCCGCTCAAACCACTGCTCCATATTACCAAGATATAAATTTAGAAAAAAATAGGGTTTAAGAATATCCAAAAGTAGATACTTGAAATTAGATCATTACTAATTTGAAAATTAGTAAGGTTTGAGAATGTCCAAAATTAGATAATCAGATTTCGATAATCAATTAATAAAAAAGGGTAATCAGAATTAAGGTTTGTATATTATTTTGTAAAAAAAAAAAAAAAAAGAAAAAGAAAAAATGCCTCGAAAGCAACAATTTTCTCGTTTTTGAAAAAACACAAGCAGTTATTAAAAAGAGAAAAGAAAAGAGAAAAAGAAACAAGTAAAGAAATTGTTGAAATGGAAGTATTAGAAATTCAAGATGTTGAAAGAGAAGAAGAAAAAGAAGAATTAGTATTGCAACAAGAATGAAAGATTGATAATAATGATAATGATGTTTGGTATATAAATATTATAATTTGTATATATAAAAAAATAATAATAATCAAAAGTTTGAATTAAAATTAAATATAATAATGTAACTAGCATGCAAGAAAATGATGAAGAAAAGAAGGAAGAAGTTATAAGAGAGAAAGAAGAAGAAGCAAATATTGTAGAAGAACCTCATATTAACTGGTTGCAGATTGTAGATTCTATTACAAAAGAATTACATAAATTGAAAGAGGAGCTAGAGTTAAAAGAAAATGAATTAAATTTTTTGAAGAGTGATAGGGATAGTATTATGGAGAGTAAAAATTCTTTGGAAGCAGATTCGATCTGAATGTTAGGAGTGTGTATAGAATTGCAGCAAACAATTAATGAATCACGTGTGAATTTTAGTTCTGTAAAAGAAGAGAAGTTGCAGTTGTTGCAGTATTTAAGTAGTTTAGAAGAGGAAAAAGAGTCCTTGAATCGCAAGATTAAGATCTTAAGGAGACGTTTGGGTAGGAATTTTGCATTATAAATATTTTGTAATATTAAAATACTTATATAATATTTGAAATTAAAAACTATAGGAAAAGAAAATTTGGATCCTAATGAAGATTAAGTAAAGTTTCAATGTTAAGATTTTGTATAGAATATATTTGAATAAATAAAATTTTAAAAATTTTGCTGATGATATAGTTGTTTGATTTTTTAATTTTGAATTTAGTAAAAAGATTAGTAAGATTTTTGAAAATGTTTAAATTGCATTATATTTAATTATGAATTATTTAAAAAGTTCAATAAAATTACTAAAAGTGGTTAAAAATTAAAGCTTTTGTGTTTCGTTAATATTTGATAATGGGTTATAAAAAAGAGCATTTGTAAAGTTTGGTTTAATGATATTGTAATGATTAATAATAAGTTGCTCTGCATGTGGTAA
>QKWP01000010.1:753723-764841 GCA_003550325.1 Gigaspora rosea | reverse complement strand
AAAAAAAAAAAAAAAAAGAAAAGAAAAAGAAAAAAAAATGCCTCGCAAGCAAAAATTTTCTCGTTTTTTGAAAAAATGCAAGCAGTTATTAAAAAGAGAAAAAAAAAAAGAAGCAAGTAAAGAAACTGTTAAAATGGAAGTATTAGAAATTCAAGATGTTGAAAGAGAAGAAGAAAAAGAAAAATTAGTATTGCAACAAGGAAAGATTGATGATAATGATAATGATATTTGGTATATAAATAGTATAATTTGTATATATAAAAAAATAATAATAATCAAAAGTTTGAATTAAAATTAAATATAATAATTTAACTAGCATGCAAGGAAATGATGAAGAAGAGAAGGAAGAAGTTATGAGAGAAAAAGAAAAAGAAGCAAGTATTGTAGAAGAACCTCATATTAACTGGTTGCAGATTGTAAATTCTATTACAAGAGAATTACATAAATTGAAAGAGGAGCTAGAGTTAAAAGAAAATGAATTAAATTTTCTGAAGAGTGATAGAGATAGTATTTTGGAGAGTAAAAATTTTTTGGAAGCAAATTCGATCCGAATGTTAGGAGTGTGTATAGAATTGCAGCAAACAATTAATGAATTGCGTGTGAATTTTAGTTCTGTAATAGAAGAGAAGTTGCAGTTGTTGCAGTATTTAAGTAGTTTAGAAGAGGAAAAAGAGTCCTTGAATCGCAAGATTAAGATCTTAAGGAGACGTTTGGGTAGGAATTTTGCATTATAAATATTTTGTAATATTAAAATACTTATATAATATTTGAAATTAAAAACTATAGGAAAAGAAAATTTGGATCCTAATGAAGATTAAGTAAAGTTTCAATGTTAAGATTTTGTATAGAATATATTTGAATAAATAAAATTTTAAAAATTTTGCTGATGATATAGTTGTTTGATTTTTTAATTTTGAATTTAGTAAAAAGATTAGTAAGATTTTTGAAAATGTTTAAATTGCATTATATTTAATTATGAATTATTTAAAAAGTTCAATAAAATTACTAAAAGTGGTTAAAAATTAAAGCTTTTGTGTTTCGTTAATATTTGATAATGGGTTATAAAAAAGAGCATTTGTAAAGTTTGGTTTAATGATATTGTAATGATTAATAATAAGTTGCTCTGCATGTGGTAAGTGGTTTTTGGTAAATTGAGTATGAATTTGGGCAAAGGTTTGTCTAGGGTTTTTGAGAATTTCAAAATAGGAAATAATCCTACCAATAAATGAGGGATCTGTAGTTTGTTTAAGGAGTTTGTGTATAATAGATTCATCATAAGAAAGGTTATAAATATTATCATTTTTGGTAGCAGCTTTAAGATATTCATTAAAGTATAAATAAAAGTAGAATGTATTTTGTTTGATATTTGATTCAGTATTATTATTGAGCTTATAGAAGTTATCAGCTTCATTTGCAAGATCTGAGAAAGTTTGAGCTGGAAATGGTTTAGAAAAGGTAGCAGGACAAGTTCCATTTTTTTCAAAGATTGCATAGTCCAAAGTAGGGTGAATAATAGATTTAAGTTGTTTGAGGGAACTAGAGGATAGTGTAGGTGCTGGATATAGGTTGAGGGATTCCTTATAGTAGTGTTGATAAATGTTTTGATAGGTGTGTTGGTTGGCAAATTCTGGGTTTAATATATTAGTATTAAGAATTTTACATGCATGTTCGTTTGCATTGCAGGAATAAATATGGTAGAGAGTAGCTTTAGCCACTACTTCTCTTCATTTACTAAGTGAGATAATTTCAGGAAAATCAAAAGAGAATGGTAGAAGTTTTTTACATTCAGTAGCTAGTGTCATAGCAACTTCATGCTTGATGTGATTGTATATTTTTTTTGTTGTAGTTTCTGATAAGTTAGTAAATTGTCTAGCATAAGTTGGGATGAAAGAATCAAACTATTTATTAAAATCTTGTATAAAGGGTTTAAGGGAAGGAATTCTAAAGTTTTGAGAAAATTGTTGCTTATGAATATTGAGAGCTACATTAATGTTATATTTGTCATCATTTTGGTTTTGAAAAAGAGATTTGTTAGGTGTATTCTCACTGAATGCATAGTAAATTTTGAAGCGAATATGTTTAATATTAAGTTCATCAATAAACTTTTGGGTATGAATAGTTTGATATTTATTTTGAAGAAATAGATGTATACGAGCAAGGATACTATAAAGAGGAATAGAGCAAAGATGATATGATTTTTTTGTAATTAAGTTGAGTAAAGAGTTCAGTTGTAAACTGAAGAAATAGAGATTTAAAAATATCAAGGATAATACAGAAAGGAATTATAGAATTTTTGTCAAGTGAGGGATTTGCTTCAAGAATTAGATCAAGAAGAAATTTAGGCTGTTTTCCAGCTAGTAATGCCATTAAGCATTTAAAAATATGTCTGAATTCTTTTTGATTTTTGTTATTATTATTTTGAGAAGAGGATTTAAAAATTTGCAAGGAGCAAAATCAATTAAAAGCGGTTCAATGAAATTGAAAAATTGATTTCAAGAGTATTAAGTGTTGTATTGTTTTCCATTTTACTAGTGATTGGATAGTGTTGGAACCAATCAAAATTATTAGATATATTACATTTAGATTGAATTGGTTCTTCTGAATTAGTTGAATTGCTAGTATTATTGTTAAAAGTAGTATCAGTAGGGTTACCAGAGGTATTATCTATATTCATTGAAGAGACTTGTAAATCTTCAGTTGAAGTAAGTGGACCAAGAGTTGAAAAAAGCGGATTAGTTGGAGATTTTAATTTACTAAAATACGTGTGTTTAACAGATAGTTGGGTTTGAGAAGTTTGAAAAATTTTATTTGTATTAATATTAGAGAGTGGCTTTGCTAAAGATTGGGTAGGAAGAACAGTAGATTGGGTTGAGGAAGTAGATGTTAATATATTTGAAGAGGTAGTATAGATCAGTGAATTGAAGGTTGTTGTTTGGGTATCTTCTTGGGATGATTGTGAGGTATTTTGTAAATTTTGAAAAATTGGAGTCAAGTTTTTCCTGGGATCTTCAAGATGAGAAATAGTAGATGAGATATTTAAAGAAGAAGTAGTTGAGAGAGAAGAAGAGGATGTAGATAATAAAGTAGCACAATTTGTATGATAAACTTTTTTGTCAACAAGAACATAGCTTTCATTTGAATGGTGTTTATTGTTATAAACTCTGCAGGTAATTGATTTAGAACATTTAGGGCATGTGTGTTGGCATAGTTGAGATGTAGGTAAAGGTGGAATATTGTCAGAAGTTTGAGAAATTTGGTTAATAAGTTTAACAGTTTTGCTATTTTGTTTTTTCCCATTGCAATTTGAGTAAATTTTTTGTGAGGTTGATAGGTATTGTTTTGGACTGAAATAAATTTTGTGTGATTTACGGCATAAGCATGTAACTACTGATGTTGTTGAAGGAGCATGAAAGAAGTGTGTTGCTTAATTAATTCTAGTAGTTCTAATGTAACAAGTAGTTGGTTCCTGGTTAGGAGAAATTGCTTTTAAGTTATCTTCTTGTTAATCTTCAAAGAGAGCAATACCAAAGCTTTGTGCATGATGAGTATAAAAGTAATCAAGATCAGCAGTATCTGGGTCTTGTTGAGTTAATGTTAGCATGTTGAAATAAGTTTTGTAGTAAAAAAGTATGTAGAATATAAAAGTGATAAAGAAAACAAGATAAAGTAAAATAAATTTAAAAATTATTAATTATAAAGAGAGTATTGGATTATATAATTAGAGTAGATTAATAGAGAGTAAAGAGAGCTTCACAATGAGGTAAAAATATTTTGTATAATGTTGCACTAATAAAAGAGCTTGTAGTTTCACTAAAATAATATATAGCTTGTGTGGCTAAATTATTTTGTATAATGTTGCACTAATAAAAGAGCTTGTAGTTTTACTAAAATAATATATAGCTTGTGTGGCTTGTATAACTATGGCTGGTGTGGCTAGTATAGCTGATGTAGTACAAGGTTACTTTGTGTAGCTCTAATATGGTTGGTGCAGAAAGATTACTTTGTACAAATTAAATAAATACTAATTTGAAAACTTTAAATTTGTGTAAATTTTGTAATAATTAATTTGATTTAGTATAATTATAAGAGGACCACTAAAATTTTGAGCTTATGAAATGTGGGTTACACAGTAGAAAGTTATACAAAAAACGAATTTAAGTGTTTTTTTAGGGTAAAAAGTAAAAAAGAGACAAAGTAAAAGTTGAATAGAGTTGAAACAAATTTTAAAATATCTTTGTTAATTTTAAAGCTATAGTAATCTATTATAGCTTGTTTTGAAGAGAAAATTTTGGTTTAAAACTTTTTCTAGGTTTGTAGAAAAAGGTTAAAAGGTGGTTTTAAAGAAACTTAGAAAAAACCAGTTTGGAAGGCCCAAAGGCCAACAAGTAAATTTTCTTGTTAAGTTTAGCTATTATTTGTTTGAAACTTAGCTATTATATGTAAAATTGTGCTTAGATCAAAATTTTTTGAAAATAAAAATAGGTTTACTTAATAAATTTCTAAGTTATAGAGATTTTTTGAGCAAAAGAATTGGATAAAGTTTGTATACAAGTGATAAACAGAAAGAGTTTTTTTCAGCTATTATTTTATTGATTCTATAGTTAATTTAATAAACTATAGAATCAATAAAGTAAAGGCTGATTTACATGTAAATAAGAACCGATATTCTGGTCTAAGTTGGTCCGAATTTGCCCGATTGGAAAATCTTGAAGGGTGATTTTCCTAGCAAAGATTCCATTTGACAACAAATAACTTTTGATGCAGTGGTCTGATTTGGATGAAACAACTACCAAAATGTTCAACTCGATGAGATGATTCTAATGAGCCTAAGATTGCTAAAATCTAATCACAGGCTCCTGTGATCTTTAAGGATTTGTGTCACTTCATATATTTAAAAATTGATTAAATTTAACATCTAAATAAAATATCCTTAATGATCTTAGCTCTTTAGAATTGTTTTATTGAGTTAAACACTGTCATTTTATTCAAATTGAGCACTGGATCAAAGTTTTTTACTAGCAAATATTTTAAATTTTTTAATAGTATTTCAAATATTTGCAAATATATTACTAATTGGTCTTTGGTCATGTGACCATAGCAAGATATTTTATTTATAGTCACACCTCTATACAATTACCAAAATAGGGCGTGACCAACTTGTGATTATAGAGAGGTCTGATTGTATTACAGAGATATGTTTAAGTATGATCGAATATAACAATGATCGACTAAATGAAGCAGGTGCTAAATAAGAAATGCTGTGATTCTGGGGTGCAGAAATATTATTATAGTAACAATATTACTATCCCCCCTCTATATCTGTGAAAAATTTTAGAAAACTTTGATAATATTACGGATCATTTCAAAAAATTTTATAACTTCTTCTCACTCCTTCTCTTTTGTGAGAAGGATGTAACATATAAACCATCAAATTAAATTGGTCTGGTCTTACTTTAGAAATAAAAAATAATAAAATTGTTTTTTATGATCTTTGCACTGTATAATATTAGTTATACTGTCTTTTTATAATGAATTTGGCTTTTATCAAAATTATATATACCAGTATTATAGATAACACAGATTGAATAAATAATATTTGGTATATACTGTATCAGGATACCTATTATTTCCTGATACATAGCTAAATATATAGATTTATAATTGGTTTACTACAGAAATATAAATATAAAAGTTAAATATCAGATAAAATATTTTCTTGTTATTTAATAGATATCGGTGAATACAGTGTATTCCACAGAATAATAATAAAATTATGTTGTTTAATATTGTGCAATGCTGTCACACCAAAAACCAGGAACGTAGATTCAACAATCCTTATAATTATACAAGAATCAATGTGATCTATTTTTTGTCAAAGTATCACTTCAAGATCAATGATATTGTCACAGTATTCATATAGTGTCCGTAGAAATATATTCCTGGGAATACGTGGTCTGAACTCAGAATCACTTTTTGGTTGTATCGAACTTCTAATAAAATTAGCTTTCCCAGCTGTATAGACCGTAAACACTGTATATACTGTATCTGTTGTATAATAAATATCAACTGTATTGGTAATATCATTTTAATAGATATCAGCTGTATCAGTTGCATAATAGTTACAGCTGATATAGCGTAAGTAAAATCAAGTATATTATAAAGGCCTTGTGCCTAAAGAAACATCATCAATCTCTTACTTATTCTTAATTATTTCCTGTTACCCATATTCACTAAATAAACTAACAGTCTACTACTAAGTAGCATAGTAGTATGATCTTCTGTCTATATTTTTTGTGCATATGAAATTAATGTTACTAACTCATTATATTGATACAAGTTATTTAGATATGTTGTGACGTACTGTAGATAGTAGTGTTGTTTCTAGTATTTTGACATACCGTGATAGTGTTCCTATGAACCTGAACTGAACTGAACTTAGATTAAATTCAAGTTCAGATTCAGGTTCAGTATTGAACCTGAACATTTTTAAAACATGTTCAGTTTCAGGTTCAGTATTGAACTTTTAGAGCTGGTTCAGGTTCAGTTCAGGTTTAGTTCATAAGTTCATGAACTTGTTCAGGTTTAGTTTAGTGTTTATATGAACTAGTGATTCTAAATTGGGTCTGGTTTATGGATGGGCACAGTTGGCCACAGTCAGTCATCAGTCAGTCATGATTGGTTAACTGCTTATGACCAGTTGACCATGGTCAGCTATACATTTAATAACTAGTTATAGCTGATAAATTATTTACCCAATTATTCAATCAAATATCTAAATAAGTGACAAGTAGTAATAGTAACTGTACAGACTGCTAAAAAAGAAACAAAGCATGGTAATTTGCATTACATCATTTATATTTCTGGTCAAATTTGCAGATCATTTGACCATATTTAAAGTTGTTTTGTTCTAGATCTGGCCAAATAATCTGCAAATTTGACCAAAATTATTAATGATTTGTTTTGACCGGCCATATTGAATAATTAATTGTAGTGCAGTATTATTTTAAAAAACAATATAATAAAAAAAGTCTGAACTGTTGAAAAGAACCTATGCTACCAGGACCCCGAAATATACATAGATAGGTCAGGTTAATTATAGGGTTACTAAAAAAAGAAAGTTCTGCAGAAAAAACTTCAAAAATAAGCATAAAATTACTATATATAGGAATTATCTGCATAATAAGCCTCAAAAATAAGCAACTCATACCTGATCTATCTATATATATTTCGGGGTCCTACACTACCCAGCTACCTTATTTGTATCCAAAGAAACCCATCACATACAATTCAATCAAAATTGCAGATTATTTAACCAAAATTAAAATAGGTTTGTTATAATTCTAGCAAATGATCTACAAATTTGGTTAGAATCATTAACAAAGTATTTTTTAACTAGGTTTAAACATCATCTAAAAAATTTTTAAATTATATGATATATGGGGTCTTTGCCTTGAAAATGATCTTACGGGACTATGTAGATCTTATGGATAAAAATTAAAGTTTTTAGCTACCTAGTAATCCAATTTAGATAAACTTTTTTTATTTTGTAAAACTCACTAAGCTATGATTTAAACAGGATAAACTCCGTAAAGAACTTTAATGTAGTTTACAAGATTTTTATTAGTCAAGAATAATGAGTGCTACAGAAGTAGAAACCCCAACTATTTTGCCTTCATCATTTACAGGTAGTCCTCGAGATATATACCAACAATATTAGGATGCAATAGTACTGGTACAAACTTCCAGTAGACCAGATTTGTTTATTATGATTACGTGTAACCCTAAATGGTCAGAAATTACTTCAGAGCTTACAAGGATAAACCTCACAAGATAGACCTGACATTACAGGTACATGTATTTATATTTATATAAGAATAATTTAAATTTATTAATTAGAATTTTTTAAATGATTAATAACTTTGATAAAATATTTTAAAAAACAAATCTCTAATTAAATTTAAAGTTGAATAAATAAAAAAATTCTCATTTCATTTAAAATAAGTTTTATTAATATAAGTTCTGTTAACAAAACAATATTTAAAATTTTAATGTATTTCAAATTATTCAACATACCAACTTTATATTCTTTTTAAATATACCTGTTATACTAAAATAATTTTTGTTCTTAAAGCTCAAATTTTTTGTGCAAATTAAAAAAAATTACTAAAGATATTTTTGAAAAAAATATTTTTGGTCATGTAATTGTACATATTTATGTAATAAAATTTCAAAAGCGTGGACTTTTACATGCACATTTATTGGTAATTCTTCATCCTAATAACAAACTTTGTAAAGCTGATAAATATGATGCAGTAATTTCAGCTGAAATTCCAGATCCGGAATTATACCCAAGGTTATATCAGACCATTACTTCCAATATGATACATGGTCTGTATGGGGCCTTCAATTCTAAAGTGCTCCATATGAGAAATGGCATTTGAAGCAAACATTATCCAAAAGAATTTGTTTGGAAACAAAAGAAGGTGATGTTTCTTATTCGATATATTGCTATCATAATAAGAACTATGATATTTATTACGTAATATCCATTTGGGGGCTTTGCAATAAAAAGGGCGGAAACTACCCCAAAAATGAAAATTGAGTTTTTGCCAAATTCGAATATAACTCAGCACGTGGAACATTTTTCAATTATAAATAAAATTCGATTTGCATAATAAAAAATCGAGATAATACAAGATTTAAAAAAATTACACGAAATTAATCGGCATCTAAAAATAGTAAAAAAGATGATCGGTGATGATCAATTTCTAAAAATAGCTCTGTTAAGTTAACCTCAGAGCATTGAAGCATAAGGAAGTATTGGACTATTAGATGCCGGAAGTTGGTGGAAAATCAAAAACTGGCTTTAATTATGGGTACCAGTTTCTTTTTCTTATTTAAAACTAGCTTTTTTTTTTTTTCTTTAGATCTTAGATTTGTTAAAATACAGAACTACTGAAAGTTGTACAGTACAGTACTGTTTAAGTATCGTTTTTTTTTTCTTATTCTGTGTTTAATTTTTTTTCCAATAAGCACTAACTTTTTTTTTCTTGTAAATTTAGCTTTGTTGGAACTTTAGATTATACCTGCGCGGAATTAAAAACTGGTCCACTGTAGTGATAAGCAACCAGTTTTTTTCATAGATTCGGCTTTGTACCATACTGAATATTGGAGATTAGTAAAAAGTTCCGATCCAGCTTCTTTTTTCTTTGTGTTTGATTTTTTTCAACAGCCATTAATAGTTTCTTTTCTCTGTAGGCTCGGGCTTCTTTGGAGTATGATATTAATACTGAACAATATTAGGTACTGGAACTTGCATTTGGGTGGAAGTGAGAACCGGTTTGATGACAAATTTAAGTACTCAGTTTTTGTTTTATTATTTTTTTATTTATTTCTTTTTTCTTAATAGGCACTAATAGTTTCTTTCTTTTGTAGGTTTGTGTTTTGTTGGAATGCGAAATTATCACTAAATAATACAATACTAGCAGAGAATTGAAAACCGGTCTAATGATAAGTACCGTAAATGGCTGGATACAAGACCTGGGTCTAGTATACAGCTGAGAGCTTATGTCCCTAAGAAGAAAACTTTGAAGAGCATACACGTTTTGCATTTATATCAGGTAGTCCAGATATCTGAAAAACTCAGGTTTAATTAATATAGATCCTATAAACTGCATCCTGGTATACTACCTGGTGGGTCTACTATCTAAGGGGATCTTGTATTCGGCTATTTACGGTACTAGTCTTTTATCTTATCTCTGTGTTAATTTTTGTTTTTTAGCAGAGACTAATAGCTCTTTTTTTTTTTGTAGATCCAGGCTTAATTAAACACAAAATTAACCTTAGATAATACTGGATACCGGAGATTGTATCTTGGTAGAGTATTGAGAACTGATTAAATAATAAGTATTAGTCTTTTCTTGCTTATTCTGTTTAGAATTTTGTTTTTCTTTTAATATGCGCTAATATTTGCTTTTTTTTTGTAAATCTAGATTAGAAATTGGACTCGTTGAAAAAATATCTACTCGAGTATTATTAATTACCCAGATTATTCGTATAAATTATTATGCATTTTAGGTAATCATACAGTAGGGATTGGATCTAGATAAAAATTGTTACTATATGATTACCTGAAATACATAATAATTTACCTGGATAATCCAAATAATTTAATAATACCCAGGTAGTGATTTTTTCAACAGGTCCAATCTCTACTATACTGCAACAATTTCTACCTGGGTTCAATCCCTAATCCAGATTTTGTTAGATATGAAATTAGCACTGGAAATACTATATGAAGTTGGGTGGAAAATAGAGGTGCAGGCGAATCGTCCCAATGATGTCCCAATGATGTTACAACTTAAGCCATAACTAGCTAAAGCTTATGTTGTAACTAGTTACAGCAATCATTGGGACGATTCGCCTGCACCTCTAGTGGAAAATTAACAGTTGGTCTAATGATAAGTTCTAGTTTTTTTTTTCTTATTTTGTATTGTTAGTTTTTTTTCTTAAATTAACATTTTTTCTTTTGTTTGTTTGAACACAAAATCAACAAACAATATTAGATACAAGAAGCTGTACTTTGGCGAAGAATTGAGAACTGGTCTAATCAACAAGTTCTACAATAGATCAGTATAACTAGAGGTTCAATCCAGATAAATCTGTCATTCATTTATCTATATCTGAATTTATCCGGATATCCATCTACTATAGGTATCCGGATATCAATAGTAAAATGGATATCTGAATAAATTCAGATTTGGAAGGGTGTGGCGCCTTAGAGAAGTGGTCAAGGTGTCACCCCCCAAGCGGCAGGTTGACAGTTCGAATCCCACTGGCGACGTTTTGAAGTTAAATCTGCGTTCGGTGATTGTGGCTTATGAGCGGTTGGGTGCTAAACCTGTAACCTTGGTTCCACCATCTTGAATGGGAGCCTGCGGGCGCAATGATGTATGTGTTACATCGCAAATCCAGGGAACCGGAAAAAACCCACAAGAACCCGTTTGGCAAGACCCGAGTTAGGAGGTAGTGAAAATCGGTCCTACAGTATGCACCAGAGAAGGCGGATACTACGATCGGAACGAACCTAATAAGGGCAGGTAGCCTCGGTTACCAAAT
>QKWP01000010.1:741991-752963 GCA_003550325.1 Gigaspora rosea | reverse complement strand
GCTCAATATAAAAAATTACAAACTACAGTATGTTGTAAAGAAATATGTCTTCAAAATTTAGTTTTTCATGAACATGCCATTTTAACTTATCAGAAATTTCAAAATTTAAGTAATAATGAAAAGGATTTATTTTTATTTGGAATATTATCTGCAACTACTCGACAAGAAACTACTACTACAGGACAAAAACGTAGCAGACTTGCTAGTAAATATATATTTGAAGGAATAGAAATTTGTAGTGATGCATTTTTAATAATTTACGGAATTGGAGAAAAACATTGGAGAAATATTAGAGCTCATTTTATTCAACAAGGAATTAGTCCAAGAATACATAAATTAACTGGAAAAATTAGTAATTTTGCTATATCATTTGAAACAATTTTAAATGTACTTACTTTTATAATTAATTATGCAAATATTCATGGTTTACCTTCACCAGGTATTTGTTTAAATTTTTTTTAATTTTATATTTTAATAAATTAATTTAATTTTTTAATTAATAAAGGACGACATTTTTCTAAAGATACTTTACCAATAACTTTTCTTCCTGCAAGTGAAAGTTATTCTTCATTATATCGATTATATATATCAGCAATAGAAAATCAAAATCAAAATATATTTCATTTAAGTACTTTTTGGCGTATTTGGAATAAATATATTCCAGAAATTAAATTTTTATCACCTCGAAGTGATTTATGTTATAAATGTAAAAATATGAGATTTAATTCAAAATATTGGAATGAACAAGAAACTGAAAAATATATAACTGAATGGAATCATCATATTTTATGGGCACAAAAAGAAAGAGAATATTATAGGTATTTATTTTATTTTTAATAAAATTTTAAATATATAATTTAAATTTTAATATAATTATTAAATTTTAGAAATTGTATTCAATCAGCAAAAATTAATTTACAACAGCTATCTAATTTTTCTAATTTTTCTCGACCTAATGAACCAAATTCATTAAAAGTTGAAAATCATATATCATGGGATTATGCTGAACAAATAAAAATACCATATTCTTCACAACAAGAGGTAAATTTTAATTAAAATTAAAAAAAAAGTTATTTATTTTTTTAATAATATATTATATTAATTTTTTAAAAAGGGAACTATATATTTTAAATCTCCTTATAATATTCAACTTTTTGGAATTTGTGAAGATGCATTTCCAATTCAAGTAAGTATATTAGCATTTAATATTATATTAATATTTATTTTTAATAAATTTTTAATTTAGAAAAATTATTTAATAAAAGAAGAAGAAAGTATTGGAAAAGGTGCAAATGCAGTTATATCATTAGTACATCATTATTTTACTTATTATGGATTAGGTGAAACCAATTTAGTTATTCATGCAGATAATTGTGCTGGACAAAACAAAAATAATGCAATGATTATGTATTTGGCTTGGCGAATTGCATGTGGATTACATACACAAATTACATATTCATTTATGGTAGCAGGTCATACAAAATTTAGCCCTGATTGATTTTTTGGTCTTCTTAAATTAAAATTAAGAAAATCAGAAGTTGATAATCTTAATGATTTAGTAAAAGTAGTAGAAAATTCAACAAATGTAGGTTTTAATCAAGCACAAACAATTTTTTATAAAAATAAAACTAGAGTAGTACATTTTTATAATTGTAAAGAATTTTTATCAAATTTTTTTAAGCCAGTTCCTAATATTTTAAAATATCATCATTTTATATTACATCAAAATAATATAGGTAAAATAGAAGTTAAAACAGCAATTAATGAAGATAAACAAATTATAAATATTTTAAAACCAAATATTAATATTACAGGATTTCTACAAGAAATTTTTCCTAAAGAATTATCAGCAGAAAGACAATGGTATTTATATGAACAAATACGTCAGCATATTAAAGATCCTCAAAAACAAGATGAATATTGTTCATTACCAAAAATTCCAAAACCAAAAAAATTATAAAAAAATTACTAATTATAATTTGGCAATTTTTATTTGTATACTACTGTTGTATATAAAACACAAGTATGTATAATAACTTAAAATTCTGTTTATTAAACTACTTTTTAGATTCTAACAAAAAATAATCTATACAAAATATTAGGATAAATTTCTCTCTAACCCAAACCTCTAACCCTAACCTATTCTAACTTAATAATTTAAATTTTTTCTTTAAATGTTATTTTACTTAATTTACAAATTATACCAGTACTTCATATATTAGTGTAAATTTAGAAGTTTTCTTACAATCATTAAATAATAAATAAAACATAATTTAACTCAGGGCACAAAATTCTATTGTAAAATACCGGAGCTCCGTTTAGTTAAGTTGACTTCTGGCGTAGTTTTAAAGCGGTCGGAAATTTTATAATATTAAATATATTGCAGGAGTTTCTAAATTTTGTTTACCGAAAAAAAAGCAGGTACATCACCCGGAAATTTTGTGCCCTGATTTAACTCCACATCAGGGTACAAAATTTCCGGGTGATGTAATCTGCATTTTTTTGCTTTTTTGCCGACAATATTCTTTTTAATCGGAGGTTCAGATATAATAGCCAATAAAATTTGTCTAAGTAGCGTAAATTTTCCGGCTGATGAAAGTTGAGCCGGAAATTGTCTTACGTAGACAGAAATCTCCAAAATTTTACAATAGATTTTGTGCTCTGCTCCACATTTTTATTTTATTAATTACATTTTTATAAATTACATTTTTATTACCTCATAGCTACATTACATTTGCATAATTCGATCATTTAATTACTAATTTATTTGTATTATTATTTATCATATCAGAATCTATCACGATTAAAATGATGATGATGCGGCAATATACATTTTTTCACGCACATAATATAAAAACCCAAAAATATTTTTAGACACTTGTTTTACGCTTCATAATTCCATATTGGCAATATCCTTAAATGAAAACCATAATATGCCCTTAAAACAAAAATAAAATCATAATTATTAGAATGGGACTTATTACAGGAAGCAAAAGCGAATGTTAGTGAATAGAAATACTTATGTAGCCTAAACCCATCCCGAATGTTTTGGATGAAGATACCTAGAAGAAAAGAGGCATTAATAAAGAAACTAAGAAAAATGAGAACAAAAACTGATTTACCATATCGTCCTAGTTCTCTTGAAGAAAAGTGACTTCTGCAAAAACGTAACCAAGCCTAACTTACAAGAGAAAACAAATATTAGCGCCTGTTGAGAAAAAAGAAATTAAACACAAATAAATGAAAAGAAACTGGTACTTATCAATAGATTAGTTCTCAATTCCTTATTCAAGCACAATCTCTACTATTCAATATTATCTAGGGCTAATCTTGTGTTCCAATAACTCCCGGACTATGAAAAAAGGAAATTTAGTTTCTGATAAGAAAAAAAAAATTAAAAATACAATTGAACCAGTTTTCAATTCTCCATCCGAGTACAATCTCCGGCATCTATTATTGTCTGATTGACTTTTCATTTCAATGAAGCCGGAACTACAAAAGTAAGAAACCATTAGCATCTGTTGAAAAAAAAAATTACAAATAGAATAAGAGAAAAGAAACTGGCACTTATCATTAAACCAGCTTCAATTCCTCGCCTAAGTGTAAGCACCAGTATCTAGTATTATCAAGTGTTAGTTTCACGTTCTAACAAAACCCGGACCTACAAAAGAGAGAAACCATTAGCGCCTGTTGAGAAAAAAAGAAATGAAAATACACAAAGGAAAAGAAGCTGGTACTTATCATTAGACCAGTTTTCAATTCCTCGCCTAAGTCCAAAATCCAGTGTCTAGTATTGTTCGGTGTTGGTTTTGTGTTCTAATGAGGCCCGGACCTACAAATCATTAGCGCCTGTAAGGAAAAAAGAAATTAAAAATAGAATAAGAAAAAAAAAGAGAAACTAGTACTTATCATTAGACTAGTTTCAATTCCCGCCCAAGTGCAAGCTTTAATGTCTAATATTGTTCAACAAAACTGAACCTACAAAAGAAAGAAACTATTAACGCCTGTTAAAAAAATATATTAAAAATAAAATAATACAGTAGTAAAGAAACTAGTACTTAAATTTATCATTTTACCAGTTCTCAATTCCCACCCCGTGTACAATCTAATCTTTAGTGTCCAGTCTATGTGCTAATTTCGTGCTTCAAAAAAGTCTAGGCCTATAGAAAAAAAGTATTAATAGGAAAAGAAATTGACATAAAATAACATAAAATAAATTAGAAAAGAGTAGTACTTATCAATAAAACAGTTCTCAATTCGCGCCAAATACAATCTCTAATGCTGTAATGCAGCAATGTTAAAATCCAAAGTACCTCTTAAGACGTGAAAAAAGACGCGATCAAATTCTTGACGATTATTCGCAAATCTATTTTTAGTACCACAGTAAGAATATCCTATTTTTGTCTCGATTTGTTTACACGTGATCAACATTTCAAATCCGATTTTCTCAAAATTATATATATTCGAGTATCTGCTCTTTCTACTGCAAAAGCCCTATTTACTCTAGAGGCTTACCTCCATCCCACCTAAGACCAATCAAAATGCACAATTTTGTTATACAAAAAAATATATTTATCCCATATTTTGTTATAATTATGGTTAAATAATTCTTGATTTTGATTGGCTAGTAGTCTAGTTTGTATACATAAGATATTGTCTGACTCTCCCACCCCCTAAAATATTATGTAATAAATATTATTGCTCTAATAGAAGACAAATTTATTACAAAAATGTGTGGTTAGACAATTGTTGGGTTGTTCTATATAACCTTTATTTATGTTTTAAATACGATTGTCACATTAATGTTGAAATTTGCTCAAGTATAAAATTGATAAAATATTTATATAAATATGTATATAAAGGGCATGATTGAGCTGCACTCAATATAGCAAATCATAATGAAATTAGTTAATACTTAGATGTCCAATGGATTTCTGCATCTGAATCTTGCTGGCGGATCTTTACTGTAATATTTTCACAAAATGCTGATCTCAATGATGTAATTAACAATAAGAAAAATGAAAAAACAATGCTAACAGAATATTTTCAAACAAACAAAACTGATCCCGAAGCTAGAAACTATCTATATAGTGAATTTCCATATTATTATATATGGAACAAAGTTAACAAAGAATGGGCGAAACATTACCAAAAATACGTATTAGAAGAATATATACTGTTAATCTGAATAAAAGAGAAAAATATTACCTGCAGTTGCTCCTTAATCATGTAAAAGGTGCTACGTGTTTTACTGATCTTAAAATAGTTGGAAATCATTTGTGCAAGACATTTCAAGAAAGTGCATTACTTCGTGGAATCGTTGAAGCTAAAATCCATACTGGAATACTATGCAAGAAACCAGACAATATAGAATGCCATGTGCACTAAGAAGATTATTTGCTATTATAATGATTTTCAGAGAACCAGGAGACATTCGTACACTTTGGAACAAAAATTTCAATGCCTTGTCTGAAGATTTTGTAAAAAAAGGTATTACAAATCATTAACATCTTATTAATGCAGTTCTAATTCAAATTAAAAAATATTAGAACAACATAACAAGTATTTAGATAAATACGATCTTTTTTCCTTAGATTTATGTAATGAACAAACCGAAAAACAATTTTCTAGAATAATTTTAGAAGAATTAAATGTTCCAGTAACTGAAAAATATTTAAAAAATTACCCTGTTAAATAAAGAGCAAAAAGAAATATTTGAAAAAATTATGGAATATATTAAAAATAATCAACCAGATGTATTTTTTATCAATGGACCCACCGAATTTGGAAATCCTATAAGAAAGTGGTTCGGTGTATAGTATGGGAAATTAGTGTATATGCACGGGATGGTACGGACCATGTAGCACATATAGGTACATTTTACGGAATGGCACGATTAAAAATGATACAGATACTACAGTAATGGGGTGGCATGTTATATTACGTCACATGGAATGGCACGCATTTGGTGGCACACATATGCACGTTGTACGTGTTGGCACATCGAATTACACAGAATGGCACGTGTTAAAAATGATACGTGCTGGCTTATTTCATGGAGTAATATAAGCGCGAAGGATCACAACTGATTTTTTTTTTAAAAAAGTTGCAATATCTCAAAAACTCGCAAGTAAGCCTGCTCTGGTATCTTAAGGAAAAGATTCCTTGTAAGATTTTACACATTTGCAGTTGCTTTAGCTTCCAGATATATACATACTTCAACTATTATCCAGTCCTCTTCTAATAAAATATCTATTGGAAAAGTGGACTATAAATTTATATTTACTTACCTGTTCCATTTACGTGCCATCGCACGTGTCAATTGGCTTAGTAAACTGCTACAAAAGGCATGGTCGATTTACGTGATTTTACGTTAAATTGGCACATGTATACGGATCAACACGGCCCGCCGATTCCCATGCCTACTCGAACCATGCACGTGCATACCCGACCCATAGCATATGCCACTCGACCACGTGCCTATACACTGTTTTTCCGTGCGATCCTGAACTACTTTTCTTATAGGGAAAAACATTCATTTACCTTTGTTTGCTCTATGAAATTCGATCAAATCATTTATTGTACTTGCAACAGTATCATCTGGAATTCCTGCTCTGATTATGCCCAGAGGTCATACAGCACACTCACGAATCAACATACCTTTATCTCTTGGACCTGATTCATTATGTAACATTAGTAAACAAAGTCAATTGGCTTTATTATTACGATTAACTAAATTAATCATATGGGATGTGATCTCTATAATTAATCGATATGCAGTAGAAGCTTTAGATCGAACTCTTAAAGATCTGATAGGGTGCGATCTCTTATTTGGTGGTAAAATTGTAATATTCAGTAGAGATTTTTGCCAAATATTTCCAGTAGTTCAACGTAGTAGTTATACACAGATGATAAATGTTTCCTTAAAATAGTCCCCTACTATGGCCTAAAATAAAGATTCTTAAACTTCATAAAAATATGAGAGTCAAAAGTGAGCAAAATAATGAAGATTTTACAAATTATTTATTAAATATTGGCAATAGAACTGAACCTACTATCAATAATAATATGATATGCATTTCTGATAGTATGGTTATTCCTTGGGAAAATCAAAATTCTGTACAATCTCTCATAGAATATATCTATTCAGATCCACAAGACAAATATTTCTACTTTACAGATCAGACAATTTTCACGACCAAAAAATATTAAATCAAGTACCTAGTAATACTATCACATACTAAAGTTATAATTTTGTTCACAATAATACACAGGGACTTTACCAACAAGAATTTCTCAATTCCATAACACCTAATGGCCTTCCTCCTTATGAACTACACTTGAAAGTAGGTTCACCCATTATGTGTATCCATAATTTGGATCCTGTAAATGGTCTATGCAACAGAACAAGATTAATTTGTTGACATTTTATCCAAATTTAATCGAAGCTATGATAGCAATAGAAAATCATAAAGGAAATATAGCATTTTTACCTCGAATACTATTAATTCTATCTGAAAATGTTAAACTTCCATTTACCCTAAAATGAAAACAATTCCTGATCAGACTTGCATTTGCACTCACGATTAATAAGTCTCAGAATCAAACTATACCACGTATAGGCCTTTATCTTCCTGAACATGTTTTCGCACATGGTCAACTTTATGTTGCATTTTTAAGAGCTAAATCTTAACATAATATCAAAGTATTAGTACATAATAGAAAAATTCTGGAAAAACAAAGTACTTTTATATGCAACATAGTCTACAAAGAAATATTATAAAATAAAACTATATAAAATTTAAAATCAAAATAAGAAAAGTAAATTCTCATATAAACAATATGCTAATAAATAACTTTAAAATTATATTCATAAGACTACCAAATTACATCTACAACAAAATAAGCTAAAGATATTATATCTACATAAGTCCTAAACTTTCTTATACTATTTTAAAATCTTCAAATAAATATAAAACTTAATTTATAAAATTATATTTTTCATTACTTTATTGTAAAAGAAAAACAAAAATTGCAAACTACTAAATTTTCAAATTTATATAATATTATACTATCTTATACTATAAACTATATATGCTCGCCAAGTAAAACTATAATAAACATTATATATGTAAAATTTACAAATCTAATAAGTATAACAATATAATTAATCCAATTAATTATCATAAATTAATTAGCCATTCTAGATATTAACCACAAACTCATCTTTTTGATTTGCCACTTTTTATAATGTTTAAATTAATAACGTAAATTATACAGCTCTTTTAACTCTACCAAAAAACTGTTTTTTACAAATCAGAAAAAAGACTCTATAAATTAAAAAAAGATGAAATTACAGCATATAAAAATAATATTATAATACAATGAACAATAAATTCAATATGTTTTTTCACAAAACTGATAAACAAATACAGTCACCTTTTACTACCGAACAGCCATTCTAGAAATTGTTTTTCAGTATAAATAACTTCAGTATACAAATTATTTTTTGTATAAATAAATTCAGTATATAACTTTTTTTTTATACTGAATATATATATAAAAGATTCATTATAAAAACTAATCTATAAAATTTATTCACGTGATTATAAGTCGATTAAACAAATTAAAAAGAGAAAGAGGGAAAGAAAAAGAAAAAGACAGAAAGCGAGAAGAAAAAAAAAAAGTAGAAAAAAAGAGAAAAAAAAAGAAAAAGATAAAAAAAAGAAAAAAAGAGAGAGAAAGAAAGGAAAGAGGCATAAAAATTGTGCAAAATGAGGTGTTTTTTTTTAAGTTTTTTCACACATTTTGTGTATATATTTTTATAATCTATGGTAGCCTACAGATCAAATGGGCTTAAGAAATTTTGAACTCTGATTTTTTTTTTTAGTTACTAATAAAGAAAAATCACTAATAAATATTATAAACATTCATTACAATGTTTTTTATACAAATTTTATACATAAATTATGTACTTCAGTAAAGTTTCAATAATAAAAAAAAAATTATACAACATATGTATATCAAAAAATATTTAATACAAACATAAAAATATAAATTAATATATTCACAACTATTCGCTACTAACAGAATTTATACTAGATTATTAGATCTCAGAGCATGACATAAAAAACCACTAACAGCTCTTTACCTTTCTTACTACTTTGAAAATTCTCCTTTTTAGATGAACTATCAATCTTATCAGATTAAATATCACATTTGTCATTATTATCAAACTCATCTACAGATTTGTCGCAACTTTCGACTCTTGCACATTTAGAAGAAATATTATCAGTTAAAAAAGAACTAGAATTAAATTCATCAATAGAATCATTCAAAACTGATAATGTATCTTCAATCTTATGAGTATTCTTTGAATTTTTATTAATGTTCTGATATATAGGAAGAAGTTTATTAGATCGAGTTATATTAACACTTTTAGACGAACAGTTGAACCTATTATTAAAAATTTTTCTCTTAAGATGATTAATATTGATAAGATTAATATTCCTTGCATAAATATATAAATCATTATAAATAACTTCCATCTGCCCAACAACAAAAACAAAAGATTCTTGAGGACGAACTACAGTCTTCAAATGTGTAAATCTTGGATTAAAATCAAAAAACTACTTTAACTTAGGGTTCCGAAGTTCAGTTCAATAGAGGTTCAGGTTCAGGTTCAATGAACCTGAACCTGAACCTGAACCTGCTCTAAAAGTTCAATACTGAACTGAACCTGAACTTAAAATTATTGAACATGAGCCTGAACCTGAACTTAAAAAAAGTTCAGTTTAGGTTAAGTTCAAGGTTCATAAACATGTTCAGGTTCATAATATATGCACATGTTTACCTAAATCACAAAGTTAGAATCAATTAGTAAAATTTAGAGAATCATAGAAATTTGTATAATTTTATTAATAAAATTATACAAATTTCTATGATTCTCTAAATTTTACTAATTGATCTTAATTTCTTGCACTAAGTAAACTTGTTAAGCACCAAAAAATACATCAAATCGGCATATTTTATTTTACTTTTCTTAAAATTTGAAGAAAAGATGCTTAATTTTGGAAAATTTCATCAAAAAATTCAAAATTAAGCATCTTTGACGCAAATTTTAAGGAAAATAAAATAAAATATACTGATATGATGTATGTTTTGGTGTTAAACAAGTTTATGTAGATAAAGAAGTTATGATCAATTAGTAAAATTTAGAGAATCATAGAAATTTGTATAATTTTATTAATAAAATTATACAAATTTCTATAATTCTCTAAATTTTACTAACTGACCATAACTTCATGATCTAAGAAAACTTGTTTAGCACTAAAAATACATCATTTCAGTGTATTTTATTTTATTTTCCTTAAAATTTGCGTTAAAGATGCTTAATTTTGAATTTTTGATGAAAATTTCCAAAATTAAGCATCTTTTCTTCAAATTTTAAGAAACGTAAAATAAAATATGCCAATTTGATGTGTTTTTTGGTGCTTATCAAGTTTACTTAGTGCAAGAAGTTATGATAAATTAGTAAAATTTAGAGAATCATAGCATTTTGTATAATTTTATTAATAAAATTATACAAATTGCTATGATTCTCTAAATTTTACTAACTGATTTATACTTCTCACTCTAAGTAAACTTGTTCAGTATCAAAAAATACACATAGTTTTATTTAGACTCAAACTAATTTGCAAAATTTGGACTAGTCTGACCAAACTTATGATTGAGTTTGAGTTTAGTATAAAGTTTTAATAATAAAATTTAGAGTTTGAGTCTGGTCTGGACCAGACCAAACCCGGACCCAAACCTAGAATCACTAGTTCATATGAACACCAGACTGAACCTGAACATGTTCATGAACTTATAAACTGAACTGAACCTGAACCAGCTCTAAAAGTTCAATACTGAACCTGAACCTGAACCTGAACTTGACCTAAGTTCAGTTCAGTTCAGGTTCATAGGAACA